>JXCR01030585.1:7030-26040 GCA_002079205.1 Phalaenopsis hybrid cultivar | reverse complement strand
TTTTCATAACTGTTGGAACTATGCTATTTTACCATTTATATAGATACTCATGTTTGAATTTGTTGTCACAAGTTTTAGCTTTTGATTGATCTATGGTTAGAAATTGATTGTTCTAACAATATCGACAATAGTATTAACAAGGATGGGCATTTTAGTAACCAAGGTGCAAATGATAACACTTTTATTGGTTTATAAATATCTAATTACCCTCTAAATATAAAGTAATGGCACTTAGGAGAGTAAGCATGTGCCTTCCTTTCTAATTAGTTGATAATAATTGTAAGTGGGTTCCTACATTAAGAGTAGAGCTCATTAATACAAACCCTAGCTCTCATACCTACATACATTTTGGAAAAAATTACAATTTCTTCAAGATATTTTGTGCTTGCTTCAAAGTTTGCATTGGTTGTTGTAGGTTGCTCGTAGGCATTATATGACTTAATGTTGATCACTTGAAATAAAAGTATTCAAAAAAATATTATACATAAACTCCTTAAATAATAATAAGAATATTTCATTATAGATTTATTGTGTTTACATCTGAATAAAAAAAAATATGTTAATATTTTTTCTATTTTGTTGAATTATAAGGTTATGATATTGATCGACTAACTTTAAAATCATATACAAAAAAAATCTGTTTTTGATGTACTATCATTAATCCAAAAATTATAACTTTGTCATGGTTAATTTCACATGTGTGCACTATCATGTTTTTTGATGCAAAACAAACTAATTGTCCAACAATCATTTACCAATGTATATGAAAAAATAATATAATATACATAGTGTGATAGAATCATTGAATTATTGAATTAACTAGGGTATATGGGAATCAATTGTTAGCCTACATAACCATATTAAATGGATTATTATGAAGAAAATTTCTAATAGAAAGTTAAACTAATCAAAAATAATTATAAGAGTTGATTTATATTGCTAAAGAAAACACAATGGAGATAGCTAAAAAAATCTATTATAAAACAATCAATGATGTTAAAATTCTTGGGTTGAAAGTTCTTGTGAAATTAATTGTTTTAATTGCATATGTGGGCAAATGATTTGAGTAATTGTAGCCATACATTTGCATTCATTGATATTAATAAGTGCCCACTATAATAAATTTATGTGAATGATCTTAACATATTTATTATTTAGTGTTTGAAATTATTATTAACACATTATTGATTACATATCCAATTATTTGTTTAGATTGTGATAGCATTGTTACTGTCATTATAATAATGAAATGACTTCAAATGATAACACTTTTTTCTGGTCAATCATAACTCGAATTCTAATCGTATTGGTGTATCGGGTCAGTTTTTGACACAGTTATTTGAAAGTACTTCAAATGTATATTGTTATCATAGGACCATATAAATATTTTATTTTATTTTTTTTAATTTTAGCAAACAAAATAGACCCTTAAAAATAACATATACCATAACTACTTAATATATAACATTTTCATTAATTAAATTTACTAATCCTAAAATATCTATAAATTAATGAATACACATCACGTGATCGCCATCACTCGACTTGCAACTGAAGCGTCCATCCAACGGTCACGATTCAAGCACCACGGTCCCAAAACACGCCCCCCCTTGTTTCCATGATTAAACCGACTTCCCCTCCCATTAAAAACCTAACCCCCCTCCCCAAATCCCCACCCCAGAAAGCAAAAATGCGATCCCTTCTCTTCCTCTCCGCCTTCCTCCTCGCCGCCGCTCTATTCTCNAAAGCAAAAATGCGATCCCTTCTCTTCCTCTCCGCCTTCCTCCTCGCCGCCGCTCTATTCTCCACCACCGGCGCTCGTGGCTCGCCGATGGTGGGCGCTTGGGAGCCGATCGATAACCTATCTGATCCGCACGTGCAGGAGATCGCGAGATTCGCTGTGGCAGAGAACAACGAGAAGACCAATGGTGTTTTGAAACTCAGCCGCGTGGTGAGCGGCGAGAGCCAGGTGGTTGCCGGCACGAAGTATCGCCTCATCGTCGAGGCCGGCGGCGGCGGCGGTCCGGCGAAGTATGAGGCCGTCGTGTGGGATCAACCGTGGAAGAAGTTCCGCCAGCTCATCTCCTTCCACAAAGTGAATTACTAGAGGGTGTGAGATTTCTAAAGAATAAAGCTCCTTTGTAATGTTTCTTTTGTCTGGTTCTCCGAATGTCTTGATGTTAAGTTACCGTTATGTGCTTGTATCATTATTATGAGTATCGTATATGATTAGAGCTGTCAAAACGGTTCGTGTTCGATTCGTTAAGAAGTTTGTGTTTGTTTAGTTCTCTATGTTAATGAGCCGAATACGAACAGCACGAATAAATATTTGTTCGTTCATGTTTGGCTCATTTTTTGCTCGAAATACTACTAATTAATTATATATATATATTTATATATGATAAGAGTATTTTAAAAAGTTTAATTAACTACGTGGCTACAAAGATTTATAATCAGTTAAAAGTATTAATTAAGAAAATATAATAAAAATTATTAAATCAAATTCAAATAATATTTTAAATCTTGCCCCAATCTTTAACATCTTATGACTACGTGATTAGGGCTGTCAAAACGTCTATTTGTTCGTGAATAGCTCGTGTTCGGCTCGAAATATAAATGAGTCAAACATGGGTTGAGCCTGGGCTCGCTCGTGGTTTACACCCCTATATATGATTAAAGAAAAGGGGCTCGTTTAGACCCTATATATAATTAAAGAAAAGGGGTTTTGACTATATATGCGGCCGAAATGTTGTATATTTACATACATTATACTCTAATTTTTAAAGTGTAAAATATACTTTTTAGGCATAAATTTTTAGTGGGACTTTAAGCACCAATCATATGAAATATTAAATAAAATATATTAATAATTTAAATTTAAATATTACACTTTAATTACTCAAAATTTTAACTCAAAGTATTTAGTAGTGGGTAAAACAGGAAGAAATATTATGTCTGGAAGTGCGGACGAGTAATCATCGACTATCTCATCATCTGTCGATAAAGTGTATAGCGACGTGACTGTCGGTAATTGACTATCTGATCGCGTAATGTCTAGATATAATATTTTCGTGTAAAAAATGTCTGAAATTAAAAAAAATGATTAAAATGTTATAAAAGTTATAATTGTTTAAATTTTATATTTAATGTTTTAAATGATTAGTAGCTAAAAATCTCATAAATGTAATAAAATATTTATGAAATTGTGTCCACCGCCAAGAATTATTGTGGCGTGTAGGATATGGTACTGTTGTATGGACCGATTGAATGGCCAGATTTCAATGGTGGCAATTATGGGGGGATCCACGGTCGGCCAACAAGGCACATGGCACGTCGCTTTTGAAAAAAACTTCTCATTGTGGACTTGCAATAATTTTTAGATTAATATAATAAATAAGAAAGATTTACATATATACCCATAATGTTTATGTATTTTTTACACTCATATCCTTCTAGTTATGCATGAAATGCATTTTTTGTTTAAAGTTAAAAGTATGTATTTTTTATTTTATAAAAATTTGGTCGGATAGGTTAATCTGAAACAGACTCAAAAACTCAACGAGTTAGAATTCTTAGTCTGAATTCGACTCTCGAATTTATTTGGGTCAACCCAAACTCGAATCTTATTGGTTGAGTTCAGGCTGAGTTGACGTGCATGATAAATTTTAAGACACTCATATTTAATAGTCAGTATTTATAATTTTTTGCCTTGGGCGTGAAATAGGGCACCAATAATGAAACTACAAACACATGAGCTAAGGAAAATAGTGAAATATGTGATGGTTTACATGTTAGATTTGCATGGAGGAAAAATGAATTTGTATGTTTCTCTCCCCCAATCACTCTAATTTTAGGGAACAAGAATTAAGAGGGATTTCTCTAGTTTAATTATCATGTCGGGCTCATGAGCTAAAGGTTAAGAGAAGCCTTATCAACTACTAAATACAGATAATCGTTTATTTTACTGTAATTAGCCTACAAGCATGGAGCTGAGTTGAGATGGTTCACCCAATTACCGAGAAAACTAGATCAACATCTTTATCTAAGAGATCGACTAGGTCGAGGAGAACAACTTGCCCTAAAGCTGAATTGCTTAAGGTTAAATTATCTCAAAAGCTGGGTATGCTCATATAGATGTGACTCAACGAGAATATACATCAGGACACAACACTGCAAGAGATAAACAAATGGTATTAATTAGATGGTTAAAGTTAAAAAAGAGGGATAAATTATATATCTTTAGGGATCTGTGCAATTAGTATTTATTTTGTTTTGTATGAGAAAAAAATATTATATATAGAGTGTGAGCTTGTTTTGGGGTCAAGAGAAACTCCCAAAGGGACATATCCTTTAGCTAATTACATATAGAGGGCAGCCTAAAAATACTCTAGATAAAATGAATCATGCTTACATATGTACAACAACTAGTAAAGGATGTCGCAAAGGACGGTTATCTCACAGGAGCGTCCCGTTGCTTTCGAAGCTTGCGCCATACAAGTAGAGAGTGAATCTTTTATGATCTCATACAGATGGAGACTTATCGGCGGCCAGAGCCTACGAAATAACAGAGCCGACTTATAAGGTTTACACTATGCTTCCAAACCCTAACCGAGTCATGAGGGTAGATGGTAAATTCTCGTATCCCAAATAGATTGTCGACTATCCACAATTAGGGGCCTACGAGCCGACATCGACGAAGCGTCAAAATGAGCAACAGGGCTCAAAGGGTGTAGCAAAGGAAAGGTGGAGTGATCTTAATCGAGTAGTGATAGCCGAGTTAGGATACCATGGATCCGTCATCCCAAACTATTAAGACTCTAAGTTTACCTAGTCATGAAAGCAGTCAAGCCAGCACGACCAGAGACCCCTTGTTAGTAATCAAGGAATTGCATCGTCCAAGGGGACCTCATCAGTACTAAGGTCAAGAGAAGAAACCTTTAGTCATATAACCCTATTTAGGTAGGAAGAGCAGAGGTGGGACTTATACCTGTCAAAGTGACGAAGTTGTTGCTGGAGTGGAAAGAAACGAGAGGTACGACTAATGAAGCTGGAATACTCTCACAAAGAACTTACTCTCAGTCTAGGTCTGGGAAGTCTCTAACACCCTAAACGTGTTAAACAACCACATAAGTTTAAAACTTATGCTTGGTCAGTCAAGTTGAAGACGAGTAGGGACTTCTCATCGGGACATACAATATAATGCAGTTAGATAATCAGGTCCGAATATGGAGGTTATTTTAGTATGACAAGAGATATAACCATG
The DNA here is from genome assembly GCA_002079205.1 of Phalaenopsis hybrid cultivar. Classification (NCBI taxonomy): domain Eukaryota; kingdom Viridiplantae; phylum Streptophyta; class Magnoliopsida; order Asparagales; family Orchidaceae; genus Phalaenopsis; species Phalaenopsis hybrid cultivar. Next base: position 20,777 of record JXCR01030585.1, on the reverse strand, counting down.
CAATGCAACCTATTTAAAATTCTGCCAGAAGGCCATGCAGAAAAATAAAGACAAAATTTGAAAATCCTGAATTATTTAAGTCTAAATTTTAATTTGTCTCAAAATTTTATTATTAAACTTTTATGGAAAGTTTATACAATTTTAAGTCATAAAGAGCCTAAGCGATCCATACAATTCTTATACAAATCACAAGATAAAAAGGGCAAAACCAATTTCAAGCACCATGCAATAGAAAAAAAAAGTGTGTTTTATGCATGACACCTTGCAAGAAAACCACCTCTAATATATTGGTGTGCAGGTCTCACACCCAATAAATGCACAAAAGCACACAAAAGTGATGTCTGACAAGGGTAACCAAACCAACAGAGAACTATAATCAAGACATCAAAAGAGACTACCCAACATCGTAGTCCTTGCCTAGCACACCATCTAACGTAGAGTCTTAACAAAACATTTAAGTGAGTTTAGGGTTATGTCAAAAGGTTGGTGCATGTTTTGACGGGGACACCATCTCCGACCTTGTATTAAGGATTTAAGAGTTATAAGAGGCGTCAATAGATGCATGTTTTGAAAAATCGTAAGTTTTAAAAGGTTGATCTCACGCATGGTCTAATGTAGAGATGCAAATAGTTCCAAAATATATTTTTTCAAAAATATTATGTGTATAAGTAATAAAAATATGTAATTTTTTATGCTTTTAAAATAGTTCCTAAGAAATAGAGAGCCAAACTGACATCTATTAGACCCCTTAGAACCTTAGCGCAACATGTACGTGTGGGTCCATGACGCAATAACTAGTATTGCCAAGCGAGACATCCTTGCATGCNGAGTGTAAAAATAAGTGCAGGGTGTGCCAATCCACCAGTGGTCTCTCCCAAAGCAATAGATCTAGTGTTCATTTAGATAATAGAGCCTACATTTATCCTCATCACCTGCTGAATATAGAAGTTTAGGATGGCTCTATCCTTGGTCACCTCACTATGATGATTTGTCAAAATCATTCTTTCAGAAATAAAGTAGTGTCAGGCCTTAGATACTATATTAAGCATAGAAAGAGGAAAGTTTACCTTAACATCATTTTTTACTTTCCAGGTCCCTCTTCCATCAGTAAGAAAAGAAATAACCCCATCTAAGGCCTCATTAGTAGCAGAAAATGATTTATACTGGCAACTGTAAACATCTTCCAACTGATAAAACTCTTTTATTTTTCTTGGAGAAAACTCCACCTTTCTCCCATGAACAAGAACAAAGTCGTCAGAAGCTTCAATAAAGTTGGCATAGAATTCAATCACTCACCAATAATCGCATTGGCAGTAAAATAACAGAAATTTTCCCACTGTCGAGCATTGATTAATCGCTCGACTTCTCCCTGGATTCTTAAAACCATGATCCAGAATTACTTTTTTATGCTCAAGTAGACTATTGAATCGAGCACTAGCCCTGAAGCTAATAATTTTTTGTTCATCATAATCAACTTTTCTTTTTCCTTTGCTCATTTTTGGTGCCATGAGAAATCTAGAGAAAATTTGAAAAAAATTGAATAAATTCTGAAAATCACAAAGTAAAACGCTTTATACTAAAATCTACTAAGTAAGAGCTCTCCACCTCTCAGAATCTCTCATAAAATTCCAAAATTTTCGGATCTCAGCAATGTGAGAAAAATCTTTGGTGAAAATCAAATTTTTTTTTTTTAATTCAAAGTGTAGCTCTTACCTAGAGAAAATAAAATCCAAAGTTTCTTTGCCTTAAAATCGCCTCAAATCCAAGCAAATGCGAGCCCTAGGTGCAAAAATCTGAGTTTGAAGGTGACTCAAAGGGTAAAAATGGCGGTTTACGGTGAAAATAGCAAAATTTAAAGGGTTAAAGGTTGTTCTTAAGTCGAGGGCGTCGTCGGCGCCAATGCCATCGCCAAAGGCCTAAAAATTCCATTTTTTAATTTTTTCAATTTTCAATTTCCTTTCAATTTTCTTCAAAGTCTTTTTAGTATTTTTAAACACAAATTTTTATCTAACAATAATTCACAAACAAACATTTTCACAAACAATCATTTTCACAAACAATCATTTTCACAAACAATAACAAACTAACTTTTATATATGAAAATACACTTTTAAAAACATATTTTTCTAATCACACTTTCACACATATTAAGCAAACTAAATTATAAATCAGCATCAAAATCAAGCCACAACACTAAACGCTAACACACACAATCAAAGTTCAGAATTCTAAAGTAAAATAAACTAAAATAAATCCACACAATCACATTAAGTACATAAGTATTTTAAACTAGTAGAGAGAGTCCAAATTCTTCGATTATCCTGACTCATCTTCAGTGCTTTCTCTTTCTCTAATATCTCCCATTGACTGGTAATGAACGTACAGATTGTAGAAGGGTTAGTACGGGAATTGATCAGTCGAATTTTTTTCAACCCATCTTTTTTCCTTAAACATCCGCACTAATCTTGCTTCAAATATTCCAGTATGATCAAAAATTTTTTCCATCCTCCAATCTAGGTGATCAAAAAGGTACTTAAGATCTCCTATTGCATTCGTAATACTCTGAAGTTCTCTTTCAATTTTTTTCAATTTCTTTTTCACAGTAAGTGAACTTCCAACTATTGGTGGCATCAATGAGTTGAAGCATGTGATGAGTGATCTAAGATAGTATATAATGCTTCATTCCTATTCCCAACATAATTATCATCAATAAGAATCATGGGATCTCAAGGTAATAAAACTTCTTCCCAACTTTCATATGTGACTTGAAATTGACTACAAAGTAGGAAATTTGTAGAAGGATGCTCAAGTCTATAAATTGGCCCATTCATAATAATACCCATAACATATTTAAATATGATAGATCTTATATCAATGTGTTTTCCATTTGAATGCAATAGTTCAAAATAACACTTTATTTGGTGACTCGACTAATCTTCATGGTAGGGAGTAATTTTGTAGAAATGAAGAAATGTCACTGGTTTGATATTGGATTAAGCAATGAAGTAGAGAAACTAACATATCCTTCATCTCGTGTTTCCCAAATATCACTTTCATCCGTCAGAAAATTATAGACATCTTACATCAAATCTATGGTAGGGATAAAATTTGTATAATGACAGATTGGAACATTTTCTATCATATATAACTCATTGATTCATGCAGGAGTAAATGGTAAGGCTTTACCTCGTATGAAAACAACTCCTTGGGTAATTCCATGTAATTTGGCATAGAATTCCTTCACTACTGGTACAACAACTGCAGCGGTAGTGTAGCACAGAACTTCCCATCACCTTTGTACAATGATTTTATCAATCAGAGAACTTAGATTAATCAATCTGTGATTGATCAAGCCTCTCTCCTTGATAAGCCTTTTCTTTGTAATAACTTTGTTGTATAATATTTGCGTGTCAAAATTGATAAAATTTATTCTATTGAGAACTCTATACCTGGAAGTATTTCTGGAATTGGATGCCCTGAAATTCAAAAATAGGAAGTTTCTGGTCGTTCAATGCAGTTTTTAGGACTTTAAAAACACCTCATGGCAGTTATTACGGTGTGAAATCCTCCAAAGTCTGCCAAAATTTGTCCTAAACCGTCAGACTGCTATCAGCGTCGTCGATGCTCCCGATGATGCTTTCAGAGCTTTGGTCTGTCCGCGAGCACCTTTAGCGCCAAGGTTGGCCTTGTCGGCGCTAGAGGCCAAAATCACGTTATTTCATGTTTTCGATCAATTTGATTCCAAGTTTTTCTCTAATACCAATATTTGTCTTAATTTATAATATATAAAATTGTGTAGGATTATTATCTACTAATATATAAACACTTATTAAACAAAATAGGAATACATAGATATATATTTATATATGGGTTACATCCCATAAAACACTTAGTTTAACGTCGTCAGCCCGACATACCATTTGATTAGTTGGGTTGACTTAACATTAAAACTTCTTTAAATTGAGGTATGTGCCCTTCATAATAATGTTTCAAACAATGCCCATTAACTTTAAATACCATTTTTGAGGTATGTGTCCTTCATAATAATGTTTCAATCGATGCCCATTAACTTTAAATATTTTTCCAGTGTTAGGATCTTTAACAACTACAGTTCCATAATGATAGACTTTAATCACTTTAAATGGTCATAGCCATCTAGATTTCAATTTTCTTGAAAATAATCTCAATCTTGTATTATATAATTAAACTTCTTGTCTAGGTTCAAACTTCTTTTGAAGAGTCTCCGATCATGCCATATTTTCATTTTCTCTTTATAGATTTTTGCATTATCATATGCTTCATTTTTAATCTCCTCAAGTTCATTGAGTTGTAATAATCTTTTCTCATCAGCATCCTTTAAATTAAAATTAAATTCCTTAATAGCCAAAATGTTTTATGCTCCAATTCTACTGGTAAGTGACATGTTTTTTCTAAAAATAAGTCTATATGGGGACAATCCTATAGGAGTCTAATAAACAGTTCTGTATGCTCATAATGCAGTATCTAATCTAGCAGACCAATCCAATTTATAAGGATTTACAAATTTTTCTAAAATTCGTTTAATTTCACGATTTAATATCTCTGCTAGACCGATAGTGTGAGGATGATGAGCAGTAGAGAATCTATGCATAATATCATATTTCTTAATCAATTTTTTTTATTCTCTTATTCCTAAAATGAGATCCTCCATCAGTAATAATTACTCTCGGCATTTCATATCTTGTAAAATTATTTTTAATTAAAAATTTAGAAACACTCCAAGCATCACATCTAGTTACATCAATAGCTTCAATTCATTTGGACATATAATCAACAACAAGTAATATATATAAATTCCCGATTAAAGGCATAAATGGTCCCATAAAATCAAATCTCCACACATCAAAAATTTCAACTTCTAATGTGTAATTTAGAGACATTTCATTTCTTCTAGAAATATTTCCTACTTATTGACATTGATCACATGTTTTAATATATTCATTAACATCTCTAAAAAGAGTATGCCAATAAAATTCAGCTTGAAAAATCTTATATGTAGTTATATTTGTTCCAAAATGTTCTCTAAATTTAGAATCATGACATCTTTCAATTATCTGTTGAGTTTTCTTATAAGGCATACACCTTCTAATAATTAGATTTTTACATTGTTTATATAGATATTAGTCATCCCAAAAATATAATTTTGAATTATATATAAACTTCTTTAATTGTGGATTTTTGATATCAGGTGGTAAAATATCACTTACAATATAATTTACTATATGACATACCACGGTACATTCATTTCATCAATACTATATAATTGTTTATCAGCGAAATTCTCTAAAATTTCATTTGCAAAATTAGTTAATATTTTTCTTTCAAGTCTAGACAAATGATCAACTATTTGATTATCATTTCTCTTTCTATCAACTACGATAAAATCAAACTCTTGCAATAGAAGTATCCTTCTAATTAATCTTGGTTTAACATCCTTCTTTTGAATCAAGTATTTAATAGCAGAATGATATGTATGCATTATACATTTAATTCTAATTAAGTAAGGTCTAAATTTATCAAAGACATAAACAATAGCGAGTAACTGTTGACCTCACTTTTGGTTGAGGTCTAGAAACTTCTTTAGTAGCCTAGGTCTAGCCATAGGAGTCCTATTGACTAGTCTTAGAAAATTAGAAGAGGTACCCCACCATTAGAAATTCAAAGCCTTTGTCCTATTGACTAGTCTTAGAAAATTAGAAGAGGTACCCCACCATTAGAAATTCAAAACTCCTCTTTTTANTAACTTGGTCTTTTGCCCCTATGCACCTCCAAATTACCTAACTGCCCTTGGGACCCAAATTTGGCTAAAATTCCCAAATTTTGCCAAAATACCCAAAATTGATCAAAACTCATTTCAAACACTTTGAATACATCAAAATTTGCCAAAACTGACAAAAATGGCCAAATTACCAAAATGCCCCTCCATGACTTAAAAATCTAAAAATTCCAAAAATTCCAAAAAAATTCCCAGTAATCTAAANAACTACACCTTGGTCCAATTTGGTCAATATGACCATCTTTGACAAAATCCCCAAATTAGCCCCAAATTTGGCTAACACCCCAAATCTCAACAATTGAATGCCTTAGATCTCAAATTGGCATCTAATGTTTGTTGAAAATCCTTTATAAGGTCATTTTTGACCAAACACAACAATCAATTTGAGCTTAACCAAAAGCTAGCTCAAGTTAGACTCAAATTTGACCCTTAAGGGTTTAATTTTGGTANAAGGTCATTTTTGACCAAACATAACAATCAATTTGAGCTTAGCCCAAAGCTAGCTCAAGTTAGACCCNTCTCAACAATTGAATGCCTTAGACCTCAAATTGGCATCCAATTTTTGTTAAAAATCCCTTATAAGGTCATTTTGGACCAAACATAACAATCAATTTGAGCTTAGCACAAAGCTAGCTCAAGTTAGACCCAAATTTAACCCTTGNAATCCCCAAATTAGCCCCAATATTGGCTAACACCCCAAATCTCAACAATTGAATGCCTTAAATATCAAATTAACAAATATTTAATTTGAGATTATATGTTAAACATTTCTGATAAACGATTATATGTAAATATATACCACTATGTAATACCAGAAACTGATTACTTGCCAAAGTTATGGTTACACAGTACACAGGATATAAATTTGGTTATATCAGTTTCCATATCAATCTTGGATAGAACTAGTATGGCAACCGATTATTTGTAAGTGTACATTATGTTTCACCGATTAGTTTCTGGTATCCAAACTGATTACATAGTGAGTGTACATAGTGAGTGAACAATATGGTTATATCAGTTTCCATATCAATCTTGGATAGAACTAGTTGATAAATGCTAAATTCATACTCCAAATTTGGGATATTAACAAATATTTAGTATTTATACAGTCATTTCTGGTATATATTTACATATAATCGTTTATCAGAAATGTTTAACATACGTTTCTGATAAAACCGATTATTTGTACACTCACTATGTAATACCAGAAACTGATTACTTGCCAAAGTTATGGCAACCGATTACTTCCCNCAACACCCCGACAATTAACACAATAATTCAGTCTCTCGACACAATGCTAAAAAGCTTAAACTAACCAAGTTACTTGTTCAAATTTTCATATTCATATTTTATCCTAAATACTGGGGTTGCTAACGCAAGTGCACATATCACTTTTCATAATATAGGGCTTTAAAGAGTATGGAATGTCAAACCCACATGAAACAATGGAAAACCAAAGTAGAAAAATGTTATTGTCTACTTCATTTGTTCTTAGTTTGCAATTTTGAAGTACACGAGTTTTGCTAACAAACCTACTGCAATTATCTAAAGTTACACCTACAAAGTTTTTAACTGCACAATGTGAATTGGTTGTGTCAAGTGTTATGGTTACTTTTCCTTGCAGTGATAATAATATAGTGTAGATGTGGAAGAAATGTGAAATAAGATAAAGTTTTGTGACAAATAGAAGCATAAATCTTATTTACCCTCTTTCGAGCGTATAAAGAAGCTTGGTTAAAGTGACCTTAATTTCTTAAGTCTCATTTCAAACCCAATGAAGTCTATCTCCCTTTTTATTTGCATCTCTTTTCATTGTACTTTAATTCATACCCTATAGTTCAACATGATTTTCCTAGTTCTCCATGTCGTAGCTCTTCTGAGTTCTTATGGATTTACAACACATTTTAATAGATCAATTAGCCAAATTGAAAAGTAAACTAAGTGAAAATGAAAATCATCACAATTTTAGAATAAAAATTGCTTCAGTTTGTTATCCACATTCCTACATATCTACTACATCACCACAAGGAAAATCATGAAAATTTACTCAGAAAATATGGATAAAACAACACCGGAATGCATTGAAACAAATAGATTCAATATATAAATGTGTTTCTAAAAACTACAATTCCAAATCACAAATACACTTATTTCGCTCCCTCAATTGACCTTGAGAATGCTCCACTCAGCCCTTGCTCCTCCTGTAACTCTTTACACAACAACACTTACAAAATAACTCATCTCACACCCCTAGACTTGCTTAGAACAAGTCTAGGGCACTTACAAATACAGGAAAAATTCATCCAAAACTCTCTCTAACCCTCGAGCACACAACAAAAATCAACACACACCTCTTTTCCAACTCCTCTTCTTCTTCTCCCTATTTTTCCTTAAATTGCTCTGAAAATTGCCCAACCTTCCATTAAGAGGTGGCTCAAACTGCTCAAAATTGTCCAAATTTCAATATTGGTGCCTATGTGTCATACTAATCTGGCGTCATGGCCCTGGTCTTCAGGACTAGGGCCATGGTGCCCAGTGCTTGCCGCCTTGGCGTCAACCTGTTGAGCTGCCTTCAGGTTTGGGGCCATGGCAAGGAGCCAACCTCTTGGGTTTCAAGCCTGACTGGCGCCTAGGCGCCCAGTAATTGGCATCATGGCCCCAACCTTCACAAATATTTGTTTGCTCCAAATCTTTTCATTTTCTCCATGTTTCTTCTACTTCGTTCTATTCCTAATACATGTTATACCTGAAAAAAAAATATAAAAATACACTTCTTTAAAGTACCATTTCATTCAAAAAAATGTGCAAAATATAAAGAAATTCATGTAATTATTCCACACATCTGAACTCACCGACGCCCGGGAACGCAGCAGAGGGTTTCAAACCATCCCAGTAGGAAGTATAAAAAAGAAATTTAAAACTTTTATTTTAAATTTTACTATTAAAAGTGTGAATTGAACATTGGTTTTTTATTTTGCAGGAGTTTGAGCAGCTCTAGGGTAGGCACTTCGCTACATAATCCCAGACTTTCTGCTAGCAATAGTGGTAGTTAGTCTACCACTACACAGTCTGAATACAAGCTTTGAAATTGGCGGTGGGGAAGAAGAAGGGGTAGTCTTGGTACGAAGGGCATAGCCTTCAAGGCCAAGATCTCCCGAGGTCCAATGCTGAGTTTCCCAAGCTCCTCACAATCAGATCAGGAGGTTCTTGCCAGGTAGGTCACTGCAATGAATGAAGAGCAACACCAATTGCGTGAAAAGATGCTAGAAGGCCATCATGTCAAGGACTCTATAACATGCATAACAAATATTTTAGTAGATCGTCGAAGCAAGCATCTGATGACAACCATAGAGGAGGAGGAGGAGGAAGTTGAAGAGTAGTTTTTTTTATATTTTCCTTTATTTTTCGTCATTTCTTTGAACATTTATCATGGATTTTTGGTTAATGTTATTATTCTTATTTGGGACTATTCATAATAATATTTTACCTTTCATTACTGATGTGCATTCAAGGTTTGATTTGTATTTATATAGTTAGATAAAATGTGGTTGAGATGTGTATATTTTATTACATCCATGTTATGAAAATGAAATTGTTATTATATATATTTTTTATGTATAATAGGTTTGCGACTGATTTGCATCCAGTTTACGTTGAATAATCTGACGTTAAAACGGCAATAACATTCCGTCATTTTTTAAAATTATCAACCAGAAATTGGAGGATAATCTGATTAATAATATTATCGTCTGGTGTTTTCAAACATAATGCGTGCTAGAAAATTCACGATGGTAAAATAACAGATTACTGTCTTAGCGTTGCATAAGAATTCAACATACACTCAGGTAAAAGAAAACAACCAGCGATGGAACCAGAAGTAATTACTTGAAAAACTCGTAAAGGGGTAAAAACCGCGGGGTCTGACCCAATTGTAAAAATTCACTATATGTTGATAATTATGGAGACTCATTGTCCTGCAAATAGTAAAAGGAAACTAGATTTTTCAAGTTACAACGTCGACTGAAGGCATCTAGTTAGTGGTGGTCGATGACGATTGGTGGTGATCGACGACGGTCAGCGGTGCTTAATGATGGTTAGTGGTGGTTAACGATGACATTAGCCCTCGATGATGACAAGTGGTTGTTGACGAAATTTGGTAGTGGTTGATGGTGATCAGCAGGTGTCAACGACAGTGACGATGGTCGACGACAGTCAGTGGAATTCGACAGAGTTCTGTGGTGGTTGAGGACGATCGACGGTAATCAGCGGGTGTCGATGATAGTCAGCGGTTATCAACGAAGGTCAGCGGTGGCCGATGACGATCAACGATGGTCAATGACGGTTATTAGTGATTGACGGAGGTCAGCGGCGGCCGGTGGTTGTCGTTGGTGGCCGTCGGTGATCAACGATGATGGGGATGGCACTGGACTTCAGCTCATTCTCAAAGCTTTATGTTCTCTCTCAATACTCAGGCTTCCCCCCTTTTGAGAGGGGTAAGTCTCTATTTATAGTGTTATAGATGCAATTAATGCAAGAATATAAATCACTTTAATTCGACGGTCCGAAGAGCTTCCTTCGATCAATCTACATTTGATGGACGATTGGGCGCCTTAACTATGTTAGAATTGAGCAATATTGAACTTTTTGGATTCATCTTGTTGAGACACTTGATTCGACTATAAACTCTTCAAACTCGATATTCATTTGACCTTCTAAATGCGTCCGAAAATTTTTCAAGTGTGGTTTAATGACTTGATCTGGTCTTGATTTGACTCATAATAGACTAGTTTTTATATCATTGGGTCTGTCTCATCGAGCCAGACAGTTTAACTATAAGTTTGCTGAAAGCAATAATCTGGATGATTTTTTATCAAGATCTGAACACTCCTTGCTCAAAATATTGTCTTGAGATTCGTATCTTACTTCGATATTTGTGTCAAATGATAGAAATTTGTTGGAGATGTATCAAAACACAAAATTCGATGCATGCGTAGCCTAAACATATGTGGCGGTAATATGAAGCAATTACTTTGCGTTGAAGTATGTCGACGCAAAATTAACGATATTAACAGTATTGACCCCTGATTTACTCGTTGTTAATCTCATTTTTGGTGAGGTCTTTCTTTTCTCTTAATGCTTAAGATCTAGTCATAGGATTTTTCCTTTGACTATCCTATAAGACTAGAGATGGAAACCACATACGTAGAAATTCAAGCCGTTTCTTAGCTCTCTTCGAAACCCTATGTGGCTGGTCATAAACCTTCAGCACTTTGAAGGTTAAAATCAACTTGTGAGGATTCGATGATGTTGGCATCAATTTTTGGATGACATAGGTGTAAGTTGTCCACCTGCGATCGTCGAAAATTAGTTATCGTGTCGCAAGATTTTGGCTTGAATTGGCCCGATCACTTGACGAAGTGATCCCGAATGACTCCGAACGACGAAACGGACCACGCGAGTGCGTTCAGAATGTTGATTTCACTTATGGGGATGTTCACTTCGCTACGGGTTCGCGGGCAGAGCAAAAATGGGCAAATTATCGTTTCGGGAACAATCGTAAAAAAGGTGGCCCAAACAACCCCGAACGACGAAATAAACCATGCGAGTGAATCCAAAACGTCGATTCCACTTGAAAAATTCGCTCATTGCACCACAATAGTGCGGGTGAGGTAAAAATGTGTGAATTATAGTTTTGACCCAAATTGCTGAAAACATGATTCGAACGACCCCGAACGGCGAAACGGACTACACCAGTGCGTCCAGAACGTCGATTTCACCTAGGGGAGAAGTTTATTTCGCTATGATAAAGTGTTCGGCAAAAGAGACGTGGAGAGATAATAATAATAATAATAATATTATTATTATTATTATTATAATAATAATAAAATATCTATTATCCTTTTAAAACCAACTCACACCTCCTCTCCTCTACGGCCCTGCTTCGCGAAAACCATCACGTCCCTCTCCTTTCGCGAACCCTAGAGCCGACTTCGCCGCTCCTCGCACGCCGTCGGCACTTCTCGCCGGCGAACGCCGGCGGTGCCTCCTTTTCACTGCAATCAGTCTGTCCGGTCCCCATTTGTTCGCGTAACCCGTCGTGAACCAAGCCCTTCTGGTTGTCGAAGCAGCCAACCTCTGCCTCCCTCTCCGGCCGCAACCCCGGATCTCCTCCCTCGCGCGACCCACCCGCCGGACCTCCTCTTCTCCTGCCGTTCGCCAGTCTCCTCTGACGCCGGTGACCAGATCCGGCCAACCTCATCTCCTTCCTGTACAAAGATCCGGTTTTCTCGCCTACTTTTGGGTTTCACGTTTGCAGCCCCTCTTCTCGGCCTCCCTTTCGTCGGCAGAGCCCTCTCCGACGTGCAGACCTCTCGTCGACATTCTACAGTCGGCCTTCACTTCATTCGCATGCAGAAATTAAGGTGGAGCCTAAACCTCTCATCTTGCCTTTTCTTGCACCTCCACGTCGTCGTCCTAACTTACCGATGACCAAACACTTCGATGGAGCACCTCAATGTCGTCGGGCAGCGATGGTACCGCTGCTTGAAAAGGTGTGGACGTCTTCTACCTCGCGGGAAAGGTCTTCGCCGACGATTTCCTTGCTGACATCCTCGTGGGTTCTCTTTCGTCGGTATCGAGAGACCCCTCCTTGAAGGTACATTTTGGTTATATTTTCATATGCCAAAATCCATTATTTATTTTCGTGTACTTCACATACCTCACGACCTCCTATGTCTTTTTGTTGTCCTGTACACGTTTTACGAGGCACATTGGAGCACGAACTGGACGTCGATGGCTTGGAGCAAATAAAGAGAACGCGCCTGCAACCTTCGCGGTGGTGAGATCCCCTAAACTCCTAGCTAGCCTTAGGTTTAGTGGTGTCTAGGCGTGTGGGTTCGATCGCTCATACGGGGTGCATGCGCCGGCATGAGTCGGCGCGACGACGTGTCTGCGTGATGGATTGTCGATTTCCTAGAGCTAGCCTCTAGGTTAGGACTTCTTGTGCGTGACCAAACACCATTCGTAGAGCCGAGTGTCTCCCATTTGTTATAAGCCTTAGCACAAGTCCTGATGGGTCGGAGTCCCTCACTCCCCTTGCTTTGGGTTTCCCCAGCTTTACTTGAAGAAGCTAGGAGGTCGGACTTGGCAAAGCGAGAGAAGCTTTATAGCTGGCTCGCTTTGCAAAGTCTGGAGGAGTTCACGAAATGGGAAAAGCTTTGTAGCTAGCACATTTCGCAACGCCATGGAGAGTTTCCCCCTTGGAGATCCGGGGAGAAACTCCCCACATTTCCTCACCAAAACAAGAGGCCGCAATGCCGCATTTTCAAGGGTCTAAATCTTAGGTTTCCTGGGTGAGGTCGTTAGTACGAGCGTGGCTCGCTATCATGTGTGGTCATTTGCACCTCATTGTTTACATATGTGTGTATTGCATTGTTACATATTGTGTGTCATATATCACACTTGCACTTGCACCTTGCACCTTGCACGTTGCGCTTGCACGTTGCACTTGCACTTGCATCTTATATCTTGCACTTGCACCTTGCACCGACACCACTTGTGCCTCGATCAGTTATCCCAAACCGGTCACATCACTTGTGTTTTAGCCGGCTACCCCGGTCCGGTTGGCACAATACTTTAGTTTGACCGGATGCTCCATCCTGATCGACCTACCACTTGCTCCTTTGCATGTCGTGTATGTGCATGTACATGTTTGTTTGCATGATCGATATCATCTACTTGAATTGTATTCCTTCGGGTCACTGCCTTACCGACATACCTCTTTTCGGGCCCCTGCCGCTACATGCCTACCTCTGGGTCACTGCCTTACCGGTATACCCTCTTTTCAGGTCACTGCCGCCACGACATGCCTACCTTCGGGTCACTGCCTTACCGACATACCCTCTTTTCGGGCCCCTGCCGCTACGGCATGCC
>JXCR01030579.1:0-17896 GCA_002079205.1 Phalaenopsis hybrid cultivar | reverse complement strand
CGTGGACGTAGGCAATTTGCCGAACCACGTAAATCTTGTGTCGTTTTTTTATAGATCCAATTTTTGTTTTATTTGTCGTCGTTTTCATAACATTTTGGACATAATTAGAATGTCAAACAGATTTTGAATATGACATGCTTATAGTCAAATCGAGCATAAAGACAAGACGAGCGTATCCAATGAGCTCAAGATCACTCATTTCGAACACCATCAAAGAATTAAAATATACCTTATTACCAGACTAAGAAGATTTATCTGTACTGTTCAATCCATCAAATGTTGTCCGATTATGAATATCTTTGTGGACTGTCTGATTAAGAGTGGTCCAAATTTCTTCTTCATTAGCAACGTTTACTCAAAAAATAATTAATTTCTTACCTCCTCATGAGAGCTCATAAGAAGGGGACGAAGCCCATCAACAAGAAGAAGGCCAGAGCCTGTATAAGAGAGAGCTATATAACCCGGCATCCTGCCCTGCATATCCAGTCACGTCTGCTATATTTACGTCATATTCTGTGGGCTTATCGTCTATACCAAGATAGAAGGACAGCCCATAGCTATTATATGGCCAGTAGCAACACTACCTACGAGAGCGACTCTGACGACTGTTAGATTACCACACACTATGCAGAAAAATGATACCACATCAATCACGTCGTAGGCGGTAGTTCAATATATATATTTGAGTCATTTTGTAATTTTTTTCTTCTATATGTGCTATTTATTGGAAGATATCTTCATTAGTGACTTCTTCTTCATAGTCTTTATTTATTTTTTACTTTGCTCTTTTACATTGTCTTCTGACTCGTACGTATGACAAAAATGTATAAACATCTATGTAAAAGGTATTTAAGACATTTAACATATCCCTAAACCCTAAATTATTTTTAAAAATCAAAATTTTATAACAAAATTTAATATGGGCACTTAATACACTATTTATAAGAAATTAAACTAATATGAGTAAATATTTCTAAAATTAAAATTTACATAAAATTATTATTTTAATATTTTCTTCACTCAAGTATATATATAGATTACAAAAATATTATTCTAGAGTTTTATAATATAAAATATTATAATTTTAAAATAATAATTATTATAGTAAACTTTATAATGACTTATTTTAATTATTATTTTACACTTAAATCATTATTCTACTATTTACATTGAGATATAGAATTAAAAAAAAATGATATATATAGCAGCAAGTCGTGGCCTGTTGGCTTGGTTCTCGAATATTTAGACAGATGGTGCGGGCTCTCATCATGAGATCTAACGCATGAGAAATCGGTATTTGAGCATGAAACATGCAACTACAATGTTGGACCATTTTTTAAATACTCATATGAGAAATTGAGTTCATTAAAATCCATATCAATTCTACTGCTTTTCATAACTTTTTCCCAAATTTTCCGTTCCCGTAATAGGATATTTAATTAGCACGCTTTTGAAAATTTGCTCTTTTCTATATCACATCAGCAGCATTATTCCTTTTAACTTTTAAAAAGTTCAATACGGTTGTAAAAATTGAAATTTAGATGTGCATTCAAGTACCTAAGGGTTTAGAGTTAGTGATGTGTATGTATATCTTCCTAAGAATTTACTTGAAACACCTAATGGATGTTGAAGAACCATATAACAAATTAATCGATAGAGTTATGTAATTTTATCTTAAAAATGATATAATATGACAGTTTATGTGCTTTATTAGATAGTGGTTTGAACTCCTATAAATTTCCACGAACAAATTGATTGTTTATTTCAAAAACCTTTGGGGGATTTACATACATACCATCCATTATCATTTTACATATCTAACTCCTCAAATAGTATATTTGCATCTCAAACAATTAAAAGTCTATTAAATCCACATATTTACCACACTCTTAACTCTTCGTCTCCCTTCAGCGCAAAGTCGACAAAATGCCAAAGTCGTTACTCAAAATCGCATCACGCAGCTACAATAATAAGACTTCGGACGGTTACTGCAAATCGAGTTATGATCCACACTGAGAGTTATAAATGATATGTTTCCAAAGCTTAATGAATGCTACTAGGGAGATTAATGCTTGGAAGAAGAAGGTATGTAAAAGGTGGCAAACTTGCAGCGCGAACATCAATCAAACTGTTCAAGTTGTTGGAGCTATGAAAAATCCTAACAAAGTGCAGAGGTCGTTAGATTTGTTATGATGAAATTTGGGCTTGGATTGATTAAACAATTAAAATCATACTGTAGAAAAAATGATCACTCCAATTTGAGAAATCTGAAACAAAATATCGATCAGAAATGAAAAACAAAATAATCACAAAAAAACACCAATATTTAACATGAAAAAACTCGAGAGCAGCAAAAAAAATCATAGAGTCACACCTCATAAAAATTTCACTATAAATTGAGAAATGTACATAGATTTACACCACTCCGATCTTCTATCTGTACCACTAGAACTTACAAAAATTTTGCAGCAAATCCTCTCTTGATTGCACAAGAGAAATCCACCTCTCGAACATCACCACTTCATATAAATTGAGAAACTGACTCGATTCCTTGCTCCTCGAGAATTCAATGCCAAAACCACTTGAATCTTTCACATATCTAATCACCTTTTTGTAACTATGACATATCGTTTGCTTGCAATGTGTATAAATTGAGAAAAAAAAACATATAACATTTGAAAAATCAGGTCATATCATAATAAGATATATCAAGTAATCAATTAACCTTCTAAAGTTAACTTGATTAATTTTATATGTTATCCAACTTGTTCATCGATTTTTCTTTTAAAATTTGTGGGAGTTCTAGTAGTTTTTTTTATTTTTTTTTCTATGCGTTCTTTAATTTTCAAATTCATTTGAATTTTTTTGGTTTATGCCTTCTAACTTATAAAAACTTCTTAATCATTTCGCTTGATCTCTGCTCTAAGAAAAATGCTATTAAATAAGGTCAATCATCTCAAAGACCACTATCATTTCTTGATTAATAATACACTCAATCACGAATACATCATCCGCATTTTGTGGGATGATAAGACTGTCAGTTTTGTTAGGCTTAATATATAATATTGATTCAATTAAGCTTTTTTGCAAGATTCCAAATTTTGTAGATTTAATCAATTCAACTTTGCTAAGCTCATAGAGCTTGCTTCGAACAGTAGAGAGTCTTTTTAAGAAAGTAACTTTATTTTTTGTGCCTTACATTACGAAGCCCTCATGTTATTCTCAATACATTTCCTTCTTCAAAAAAGTTATTTAAAATATTGACGCCGTTGGACCAAAAGTCTAGCTTATGTTTGATCATTGATCCATAAACATTAAGCTTATTCTTGTGCATTCACTTAACTCTAATCACTTTTGTTTCTTGGATTCAATCAACCAAATCTCAAGTTTCTATTTATTCCAATCATGAATTGCTCTCCCTTCATCACAACAACCCAACTTTTGTCTTTAAGAAATTCATAATATGTATGTTTACATAAAACTATACTTCATCTTACATAAGTATAATTAAGAGGGTTTGTGCCTCTGGTTGGAATATCATTCACCTTGTCACAGTAGCAATCAACCCTGGCATTTTTTTATGAACTTGAGATAAGAAAATTGAAATTTGTTTTTTTTTGCAGTCAAACTATTTTTTTATATTTTTCTGGTTCTGCGCTTCTTCTTTCATCAAGTGTAAATTGATATAATGGTCTTAAAAATTTTTTAAGTTAAGAATTTATAAGCTTTTCAATTTGAGTTATAACTAGTAAGGAATGTATGATAATGTCATTTTATCAAGTTTATAACTATTTATATGTGGTTAATTAATGTAGCAAAATATCTCAATATTTTAAGGAAGTTTTAAAAATGTTTTATTATCATATATAACCAAAAATTATGCTTTTCCTTAACAATTCTTGTAAATAGCCAATTTTTTAAAATAATAAATGTGTTTTTTGTTTCAGCCCAAAACTTCTAAGATGGATTCTTCTCATGCAACGTACATCAAGTCATGGCTGCTTCTCAAAAAAGTTTGAATACTTCAAAAGTGTACTTTTTGCCATTATTTGATCTGAGCGTTTAAATTTTGCAACCTTTCATCTCCTATTATGGCATAAGAACTCCAAATAGCTTTAGGAGCTTACTTAAATTTTTGAAAAAAAAACTTACACGCACAAGTAAAATTATTAAAAAATATTACATAATGCAAACTACCTTTTAGATATAACATTCTTTGTGAGCATGTGATGTTGATATGAATTAATTGCTACTTCTTTGATGCTCTTTATATTGCTTTGAGAAATAATTTTATTAGTTATTTTCTAAGCAGACAAGTTTTGCAGTTTATAGTATGAACATTAAGTTTTGAAAGATTGTTTACTATCATCTTTATTTTCCTCTTATAATAGTCTCTAATGGTGCTATTGCCTAAAAGTCTTATGTTATAACTGATATTTTCATTGGTTGGAACAGTAGTTTGCTACTCTTCCAATGGATTTAAAGCAAAGTTTATCCCTTTCATTTTCAATTTAAAAGCTAGATTTTTAATCAAGCAATTTCTATCTTCAAATACATTTATTTTTCCATTTTTTAGTTGATTTTCAAACACTTAACAAACTATGACCATTTTAAGGATAATACAAACTAGGTACCTCATATACAAAAATTGCAAAAGTTTATTTTCCTTCAACATCTGAAAACTTCTAACTTTTAGTTTCTAACCTTCGACATGGGGGTTGAGCTCTCTTGTTTCTTGAATCAAAGTTAGTTATGTGTCAAGTGGTTTGTACAAACACTAGCAATGATCCAAATTTCTCTTGTTTCAACAATAATAAACCATGTAGCCAGAAATATATAGTTGATCCCTCTCCTATAGATAAGTAATTTGCACCTCCTCTCCTTTTTACCAATTTTTTGTTTTAAAATTATAGCTTCAGGCTCCATCTAATTACATTTGACACACATCACATGTAGAATTCGCCAAATACTTACAAAATAGATGAGATTGTCTACCAAAGTATTGAAATGGAGGATTTGTTCCCCTTCTATTTATAGCTTCGTTCTTGTTAAGATTGCCAGAGGGCTCTTCATGCTATCCTATATGTTTTTATCCCTTCTTTTGTTAGTTCCTTCTTACATTTTCTTGATACTTGATTGATATAGTTCCTTCGACATCATTTTTCTATTGCTTTATTTTGTTTTTGCTCCTGAGCTAGTGATGCATTCAACAGTTCTACCAAAAAGATAATTTTGACATATCTTTAGTGTTTTCCAAGATTGTAATTTTGGCCTAAAATTTATTTGGCAAAGTAACATGAAAATTTTCTACAATCCTTAATTCTGCTAGTGAAAAGCCTTATAATCTGATTTAGCTAGCAAAATTTAGCAATTGGTCAGAAGACTCTTTGATAGATTGAATTTTTTTCATCTTCAACAATTCAAATTCATGTATTCTTTTCATCTCATTCATTTCAAATTCATGGATTCTTTTCATCTCATTCATTTTCAGTCTAGAGTAGCCTCATATCTTCTTTGCAGATGTAATACCAGTGAAAATGGAGAAGGAGACTTCTTGAAGAAACAAGGCATATTGTCGCTGATTTGTTCATCTTCTTCTTTAGTACTTTGTTTTTTGCGTTGGTGGATCTGTTTGGAAGTGCATGCATTTCAGTATTCTTCGACGGTTTCCCAGCCTCCAAATGTCTTCTTACATACTGCTCAAAGTTGATAGTTTTTCCTATTGAAGATCAGTAGAGTAATTTTGGAAAGCTTGGATTCTATGTCCATGATTTTGTCGAAATTCACTCAGGAACCCCTTGAGAAAAAATACAAAAAAGGTAGTTCAGATTTTACAGAAGAAATAAATTTGAAATTGGAATTTCAATGTTGCAGCCAATAGAAAACACAAAAGTAGAATCATAGAAACTGCAAAGAACATAATCATGGACTTCAGCAACTTCCACACCACACAACATTATGATCTTTTTCTCAAGTTTTTAATGAGAAAAAACTGAACTATAAAAACAACTTTTTAACTGTTAAGAAAAAATTAAAGAAAATTAAATAAATAAAAAATTTGAAAAAACACGTTGTTTAAAACTTGTTTTTCAAGGCAGTAACAGTAACTAACACTACATTTGTTGTCACTTGTTTTTGCATTGGTTGTGGTAAAGGTTTCATCCATTTAAATGATCAAAAAATAAGACTCAAGCGAAGTTTGGCTGCATGCTTTGCGTTAGTATGATTTAATAAACTCATAAATTGTAAATCCATCAAATTCACCCTCTTGTTGGATTTAGTAAATCCAAGTTTGAGAGAATTGAAGGCAAAATTTGGGACCTTAGATCTAAAAAATTATTAAATTCTTAGAACTCACGCTTTTTTTTTTTTGGTTGGATTTCATAAATACAATGATAAATCATGTTAATCGGTGCTACCAAACACCCCCTTAATTATGTAAAGTATGTGCATATTTAAAATTGATAGAAATCAGTATAAAATTATTTCCAATTGTGTTGTGAATCCATAACCCTAACTTGATGATGCACTTAATTACATACAAACATTTGAAATTTACTTTTATAAAAAATTAATCGATCCCAATCATCGAACGAATATCTTAGATTACTTATTTAGTATTCAATATGGTACAATCATGATTGTCAAAGAAAAGGATGTAAGAAAAACTCGTTCTTCGCGAACAACTTATGTCCGACTTGTTACATAGCTCAAGTCCAATTTGTTTGTCAAGCAACCGAGTTGAACACAAATAATTTTTTAATTTGATTTATAAACGAACCGAACACAAAAAAATGTTTGTTTGTTCCTATTCGGCTCATTTTGGCTTGAAATATTTAAATAATGCATAAAAGCTAAAATAATAATAGGTTTAATATGTTATCAAAAATTTATTTTGCATAAATATAAAAAACAAAATTTATAGATTAGATATAGAAATACACAAGATTTGGTGGAATATATGTAAATCCCCCTAGAGTTTTTATAAATCACTTAGATATGTTTTCTTTATTTAGTTTAGACATATAAATACATAAGAAATGGGTGTATATAAAAAAAGCTCATAAAAATTTTCCAAAATAGGGCCCCTCCCCCTCTCTCTCATCCATAACAAACATATCTCAAGTTAGTCGTGCGGCTTCATGACTCTTTCTTAACACTAAATCAACCCAACCCTCATAATGTTTGGACTTGTAAGCATAAAATACTCTATGAAAAAGATTAGGGAGAAGTATTGGAATAGGAAACATTTCACTAAGAAAGAGTGTGTTGGTGTCAATTTCTTATTGTCACGTGTATAGGGTGTCCACTTAATTGGTTGGGCATGATTTACTGCTCATTCATAGTATCTCATAACTTCACACCTTTTTAGAAGAGAAAATAATATTTTAAACCGGATCCACATGAAAAAATTTAATAAATTACTTCTGATCTCTGGACATAATATTTCTTACGCTGTCTACATTTTCTCTAAAGGACAATTTGCTTCTTCCATAACCCTAACTACAATGATACTATTTCAACAGATGCCAAAAGAAGATTATTCCCACCCGAAAAAAAAAAAATACTTGCAGCATGCGACCAAGTCAAATTTTGGGTCGCTGCAATTATTTTTTCTATGTTTCAATTTTAATTTGGTGTACCATCAATAATTTTATCTCTCATGATAATGTCATGTAAAGTACAAGGATTACTCTTGCTTCCATGTGTTATATCTATAATGATTCATTTTTTGGTCATGTATCTATATTTTTGAATTTTTTTTCACCAAAAATATTGATCTAACACAGTAAAAATTAGCAGCTCTTTTGTAAGGATTGCCAAAACTCTCCCCACCGCAGCTGTTATAAGCCCTGCTCTAGGTAAATATAGTACAGCACTCTCGTAGTCACTTATTCATGTTGCTTGAAATTGAGACATTCTCATATCACGTTACAATGCAGGAGTTTTGAATTTGAGTCAGAAATTTTAACGAATATAATTTGTTGTGAAAAATGATGACAATAAAGTGAAAATTGGATCGATAAAAATTCGCATCCAGAAAAGTACAACAGAAACACAGAATTGCCTACGTCCATGAATCTGTAGAGGATTTTATTAGCTTGAATAATTACACTCGTCGATGATTACAAGAAATGATCTCTCTCTTCCTCTCTCTCTCTCTCCTCTACTTTTATCTCTCTATCTCTCTCTATCTGAGAATAATATAGAAGAAAAATGCAAAGGAGAAAAGCAAGCTGCGGTTTTCATAAACACCCAAAAACTATATGGAGAGGAAGCGAACGCCAACCAGAATGCCTTCAAGGTGAAAAAATATTTACGTACGTCATACGCAAGTAAAGTTGCGTGTGTATGAAGGTTAATTGAAGGTTATTGCAGGTTTATGTCGTTGTTATTGAAATTAATACCCTCAATAACCTCACGAAACCCTCAAATGATAGGGGGAAAAAAAACGCTGAACCGCGGAATGTATTGGTAGGTTTTTGGGAGGTTATTTAAATATTATTTGAGTTAATACCTCCAATAACCTCTTAATAACCTCCAATAACTGAGTTATTGGAATGTTATTCGGGGTCATACGCATACAGAATTACGTGTATGACGTACGTAAATAAGCCTCGAGGGAGAGCAAAACATGCGGTTTTAATAGCAGGAAGAGAGGAGCAAATTAAGGCCTCCCTTTTGGCCCATTAAGGAAAACCGAAAAGCAGATCTTCACGCCATTAATTAATTCCTTCCTTCACACCACTTAGGGAAGTGATTAATTCCTTAATTAACCTCAAAAGCAACTGCCTAATTAGCTAAGAGACGGAGCCAGCAAAAAATACCGAAGAAGAGGCGGGAAGCATAGTTAAGAAGGACTATCATAATTAACACCTTCAATTGTTACCAAAACTGCAGTGGACCAAATCTCCACTTTTCTCAACATATTTGTATCGAATTTTACAACTGATTTATGGCATATAAAATTATTCTATTTGCATCAGAATTTGCATTAATTTTGTGTTTGAATATTCTACATAAACAGCAGCAAAATAAGTGATGTTGTTGCGACGTTTTTTGTATGGGATTTGTGTCTACTAAATCAATGCAAAAGGTATATTTAAGAGCGTAGAAAAAATCTTTTCAAATGTTTGATTCATTTCTAGTTTAATCACTCGACCTCACTCTCAAAGCACGATTCATGCCTCGCTCTCTACCTCTCTAGCATGTCGAAGTTGCTCTGTCCTGCTTTTCATTGTGAAGTTCTTGGAATCCCTCATGGAAACCCTCCCTATAATATTTTCGAAAAACCAAACTCATTCCCCCGGAAGGTTTCCTCCCCCCTTGGCATTCCAGTCGAAGAAACCTTTGGTTTTACTTCATATAGAATGTTCTACTTTTTTGTATCTATCTGACTTTTCATTATGTATTCACATTATAACTGATGTTATAAGCTGAGTTATAAAAAAAAGTTCTTAACAGAGGTGTAGGAATAAATAAAGATTGGGCAAACCCTCAATTGATTAGTGTTTTTCTCTATTTTTTACATGTAAAATGTATTTTGCATCTCGTTACTGTGCTAAATCATTATTCTTCAATGAAAAGCTGTCCTAATTTGGGGCTTGATAGTGATTTGAGAGAAAATCGGTTCAAATAAAATGGTGAAGAATAATTTATCTCAAAGATCGATGATAATTTGCTCTCTTAAAAAAATGTTGATAGTTTGTCTTTTTAAAGAAAATGAGTGCTGACTAAAATTAATTGAAAAGCTTGTAATATTTTTTAATTCATCAAGGATAATTAAATACAAGATTTGCTTGGAATTTTGTGTTATTCCTTTTTATGTTTGATAAAATTAATTTACTTATATAATAAATTTGCTCACCCTAAAAATAAAACAACCAAAAGAAGTATAAATAAAAATATAAGGGCTTAAAATAACTGTAAATTAAGTAAGATTAAAAGAAATAAGCTCATGATAATAAAACTTTAAATTAGAAAGTAAAATTATAAAAAAAGGAAACAAACAGCGTGTTTACCAAAAACATTTATAAGACTACTTTAAAAAAAACATTCCAGCTCTTTTCCTACTATATATCTAAGAAAACTAGCAAGAGAGTCAGACATGAGTTATTTCATTATTCAAAACTAAACTTTAGCACGCTTCTCACAAAATAAATACTTTCTCTCTCTTTCATTCAAACATTTCGCCAAAAAATTCAGTGGTGTGAAATGATCTATGTCCCATGTGTAGAATAGAACATCACGTCTCTAAAGTCATAATTTGAAGTCATAGTTTTTCCAATCTATTGCTCATCGATCATTAAGAAAATATTAAATGGTTGCATGAACAATTTTATAAGGGAATGATGATGGTTTTGCTCAAGTCGGCTAAGACTAAGAAAATGATTTATAAGCAATGGCCAAAGGAGCTACAAAAAGTTGAAAATATAGTAGCTCTAACAAAATTCAGAAGTAAACGATAAGCAAAAATGCTCCGGCCATCTCATTGAGGGTCAAACTTTGTCTCCAACTCCAACTCAACTCCAACTCACAAAGCTTGCATACATCATTCCTGGTCATGCTTCACTTTATGAAATTATCCGCAATTTTCAATTTGTTTTATAAGTCATTTTGCTATACGAAGAATCATTAAGAAAATGCCCTTTAATCATATATAATGATTTCAATCTATATTTGAAATGTCTTAAGAAATAGCTCTTTATTATTATTATTATTATTATTTACATTTGGGTTAAGAAAATGTTGTTTTTACATTATTATGTATTTACATATCTCACACTATATACACAAATACGTCTTACACCTAAGCCAGCCTTTTTATACGGAGTTTGCTATGGAAGTCCATAAGATGGGCAGGGCCCATTACCAAGGAATTAGATTGCTTTTACGAATCAAGCTCACCTGCTAAAGTGATAAGTGAGCTCATCTGTCAAAGAAGCCGAACCGAGCCCAACTACTGAGCAGTTGAACCAAGTCCATCTGTCGAAGTGGCCACAAGTCCATTGTTCTTTAAAGTATTGCCTAACAACCACGTTGTCGTCTTTTCATTGAGATGCCATGGACGGGCGTCGTACCATACAAAATGTATTTTTTATTTTTTCTACTTTATATAAAGTAGGAAATCAAGGGATGAATGAGGGTGGGGGTTATGTCTCTCTCCTTTATGAGGAATTCTCTCTCTCTCTCTCTCTCTCTCTCTCTCTCTCTCTCAAGCTTCAGGAGAAATAATTTGCAATTTGAGAAACCTCCCCAAAGTTGTTTTTCACAAGTGGTTGGAGTTCCTGACCCAGTATGTAGACTGAAAATGCTCTCCTAAAGGAGAAAAATCGTAAAAATTCTAAATATATCTATGGTCCAACACATACTCTGGTCCCTTAATAATATAATAAGTGACATCAACACTGACATCAGGGCTGATTTGTGCTAGCAACAACCCATAAAAATTTATAACTTCCTCTAGCTCTTCATACATAGGGAATAAAACGCCTAATCTAAATTGGTTGTAAAAACAACAGACCTCATCTTCCACCAAAGTATTGAGCGCTTCATTCACTTGAGCTGCTCGGACAGTGATTGATTTATTATTTACTTCTCTAGTAGTTTCCAAAGATCAGAGGCCTTTAACTTTGATCCATGCTCAATGCTATGTGGTAAGAACAATCATGTGCTTTCTTTCATGGCTGGAATCCCCCATGAGTTACAAAATGACCCCTCCTAGAAATCTCTGGTTGTTGAAGAGAGTAAAGTGATGGAGTTTAAAAGGAAAAAAAATTCCAAAAGCATGAAACCCTCTCTAAAAATGCATGAAAAATAAAAAATAGTGCTCAAAATTAGAATTGTCACCCTGATTTTATTACAAGACCATGGGGGAATGAGTGAAAAAGCACAAGCAAAAGTGACTAACTGAATCCAAATGTACATAAAATACATATAATTTGGGTCCTACAAAGTTGAATGAACATCGTTTGGGTTTCCAAAGAGCAAACATCTACCAAAGCAAGATTATAAAAATCGACACAAGGTAGAAAGTAGAAGTTGTACATTCTAAACAAGTAAATTAATCCCATTTGGTATAAATTCGTCAAAGAGAATTCTATTTGGATTAATTTCATTTCGTAATTAATAAAATCTTATTTAGTATACAAGGCTTAAGTCGAATGACCAGTAACCCGAGTAATCAGTCACGAGTCACCTAATAAATCATTTTTTTCATCCTAATTTTGGATTTTCAAAGAATATGCAAGAATATGACAAGTTTCATTCCATTCTAGAGGGATCATAACTCCACACGCTACTGTTCCTAAAATAAATTTTAAGGTCTCATCGTAGTTGTCAGCGTCTTCATACACCTGAGTGGAGGTCAGATGGGACATATAAATTTCCTCAGTCCTCCTATTTTCTGCCTGTTTCATCTGAGCTCTAAATTTCTTCAATTCATTTAGGAATGTCCTAGATATCTTTTTTTTCCTGCTCCAATTCAGCTTCTTCCCTCTGATTATTGTCTCTCACATTTAAATATAATTTGTGGTTCACCTCAATAACCTCTAAAAAGAGTTATAAGTTGACTTATCATCAAAAAGGTCTATCTCAAGACTTGCTTTGTCTCCAATGAATGAATGAACCTGCCATTCAAAAAAAAAAAAAAGACTTTCCCATTGGCATTCTTTAATAGAGCAGAATGAAGATCAGATGCTTCTTCATTGAGGACCTTCAATTCTAATTATAATTTGGCAAGAGTAGCCTCATGAGTTGAGACTCTCTTCTCCATGTTGGCATGAACTAAATAAAAACTTCTATTCTATATTGTAAGAGCTTGGTGAAATGCACCAACTATAGACACCAATTTTCGTGACAACACTAGGATTTCCATCTGAGGAATATGATGATCCTCTAAAGTGGTGTCTTGCAAAATCCCCTTCAGATGGCTTAAATTGGTTAATAAGCCAATTTGAAAGGTTAGTTGTGAAACCCTATGTCGAGCAAACATTCTAGGTCAAATCAACCCATGCTCAGCTTTTATCTTGATTCATGATCATAACTTGGTCTTTCATGGCTAGAGTGATCCATGTAACTTAGACTAAAGGAGCCTCACATGAAACTATTCAAATCTTCTTACGTTGTTTAGCCTCTTGCCCTTACCTGTGTATCTCATCAAAATCTCTCCTTCTAAGGATATTTTTTTTGTTTGAGTCCCAAAGTTGGCTACATCATTATTTTTGACGGAGAGCTTGCAAGAAGCCCCAATAACATCAACAGTCTGAGATGTGTTGCTTGAGCTACCTTAAGATGGGGGAGCACTTAAGAAACTTACTCATCCTTCTCTTTGACATAATCATTGACCATCATGGAAGACCCAAAGACGTGAGGGGAATGGGAAGAGACTGAATAGCTGCAATTCTATCATTCAGATAGTTAACTGATTTATTATTCTCATCTGCATTCAAGAGAATTAAAGAGTTAGGCAATGAACCAACCGGTAATATATCTAAAAAACTAATGACTCTATATTATAAGATAGACATTTTACCTTTCAACATTTAGTTAAATAAATAAGGTGAAGTGCATTGAGTGTCAGTCTACACCTTCTTTAGAACATAAGAACTTCTATCCTCTTCCAAAGTCAGTGGTAGGATGTCAATCCTTTCCTTTCCTGATTGTTGAGGCTGGGATGGGATATTCTATTCACTTTTACTATGAACAATACAAAAACATTTCTTTCAGTCGATAGACGTCTTGCTTGCAAGGTCCAGTATTTTTAACGTTGATGAAAAAAAAAAACAACTAGTTCATCATTTTGAACCTTTAGAAAAAAGACATGCACAAATAGCTTCGTGAACCAAAATAAAGATTCCACATAAGCGTAAATTATGACACAACTATGCTAACGATCAAGTTAGGGCTAATTTAAGTAAGGAAATAGCCCAAAAAAGTTTAAAATATGTACCAGCTCCACACATTGAGGGAACTGGATACCAAACTAAAAATTTTGAAATACACTTATATTTCATGCTCATGAATGGTTGTTGGGCTTCCTCTTTTCTTGCCAACCTTAGATTTAGACATTGTCAAAGTTAAATTTTGACTGAGTTTCTGCCAATTACTCACAATTCGTTTGTGAACCTCTCCGAGATCTTGCCATCGAGGAAGTTGAGCCCCTCTTTTTTAAGTTGAATGCCATCACCAGAAGAAATCACTAATTAGGAGAAACTAAACGAAGGGAACATTTGAGAGAAATCATACATGAAATGACTCTATATTCTTCTCCTACAAGATAAAATTATAAGATCAACAAACCTTGAAGTGTGCGACAAGTAGCTCAAGAGATACAAGATTCAGATATGATTATAATTATCGTATATAATAAGTGCTGAAATTGATTCATAAATAATGAAAATATTTCCAAATAATGCTCAAGAATAACATTCTTTCCAAGAATTTAGATTTTTTAGATAGAAGCCAGGTACAAATATGGAAACATGACTTAATTTTTGAATGCATTCATAAGTATAAAAAATGAGCAAATCATTATTCTTCATAACCTTCATATTGATAATCCCCAATCGAAGAAGGCATCCAAACACTAGTCAACCACCAGCAATAAAGTTGTCAGGATTATCTAATTCAAAGTATTATTGTAAAAAGGGCAATTCGACCTCCATGATCTCTAGTCTCTAGAAAATGTTAGTTAATTTCTCCTTTGATTAAAAATATGTTCCTAAGACTTCAAATGATAACCAATTCCCTAACATCTAGTTAGGCAAGACGCCCCTACGCCTAAACAAAGTCATCTTCTAATGTGGCTGGATATTCTCTTAAATTATTAGGGTCTTATTGGAAAAGACAAATATTGGCCACAGTTCTGAAGGTTGGCAAATTTCTAGAAATCGAAGTGGGAACCTCTCCAATAGCCTAAACGGATCTCCCCCTTAGAAACACGGGCACCTATAGGTGCGATAGCTCCAAAAGGGGTCCCAACACCGATATCACTCATTCTAAGCCTTCAATATTTTTGTCAGTTGGCATCTCTAAAAGTAGCAAGTGATAATATTTGACAAGAAAAATATTCCCAAATGTCATGGTCGCGCTACATTACTTTAAGAAAATGGGATGGCATCACCCTAGTTCAAGGCTTCACCCTCAATAATGCTAGCTTTAGAGGAATCTATTTCTGCATATTTAGAGTCCCAAAACATGATCTTCAGGATTGCTTATTGGTCGACGGTCTGACTTGCAACCCACATCAAGCATGATTCTTTTTTGGTTCCAAAATTCAGTATCATTTGGTATGATCTAGATAACTTGTAATCTTGATCAGAACCTCAAAACCAAAATCTTTAGTCATAGCACTCTTATCCTTAGAAATTTTAGTTCTTTTTTGAGATTTATTCTGAGATCTAAAAAGATGATTGTTCTCTACAATGAAGGTTGTCTTCCAGATGAGACCTTGAAATTTTCATCTCAACGATAGGAACTTTGCTCATAATGAAAGAATACATGCCAAAAGGAATGCTTTAAACTTAATAGCCAAGAGTGCATCTTTGTTTGAAAACAAAAGACACACGGTTATTCTGCAATGCTCTTTAAACTCTGAATGGAGTATATTCTTAAGATTATAGTAACCATTGCAATCAATGTTACTTTTAGTACTCAACTTAATCTTCTGCTTTTTTTTGGCAGCCCAAACGACGTAATAACTGATGCTCCAAAGTGAGTCATGACCATCTAGTCTTTCGCCACCTAATCAACCAAGTGGACCCTCTTTGGCATAATCGTAACAAGTTAAACCGGGAATCCAAAATGACCATCTCCATGAGAGAGCAAAGACTCATGTGGAGATGATAGGCCTTGTTCATTTGAGTAATTCAAAAGACTACTCCCTATAAGCATAAACTAAAGTGTCATCAAGAGAAGTTCAATTTTGAATCGACAATGATTATGAATGATCTGACTCTACACGAGAAAATACGATGTGTTTCCGGTTTAAAAAATATCCATTCTTGAATCATATCAAATTTTGGCCTTTAAGATCACTATTATAGGAGTAAAGCTGCTTTTGCTAATCAAACTCATGTATCAAAGTGGTTGAACTGAGCCAATCTACTAGAGTAGTTGAACTAAGCCTACCTGCTAAGGTGGCTTAACCAACCCCACCTATCGAAGTGACTGAGTTAAACTCACCTACTAAAGGGGTAGAATTAAGCTAATCTGTCGAAGTGGCTGATTGAGCTTACTTGTCGAAGCACCTAGATTTACCTCTTCCTCATGGGAGGCCTAACGGGAAAGCTACCAATGATGGCCATCATTATATGCAAGGATGCAAGTTCATTGTTCTTTAAAAACAGCACCTGACATGACGCTATGGATGGACCCCATGTCATCTTTTTTTCTTCATTTTTCTTCTTTGTGTATACAGAAAAGTCGAGGGAAGAATTGGGGGTTATCTCTCTCCAATGAACTCTCCCATAATTTGAGAAACCTCCCTGAAGCCGTTTTTCCTAATTGGTCGAAGTTTCTAACTTGTTAGTTATATGAAAAACACTCAACTAAGCTTCACTTTCATCTCATTTTCACCATCTTCTAAAAGAAAAAGCCATTGCCGAGTTAAACATACTCACGAATAATTCGAGATCTTACGTCATAAAAGGATTCAACACACACATACACTTTGATATTTACATGCATAGCATTTTGGTTGTTTAAACTTGTACATTAAAGGATGTATTTCACTTTTAAGAAGTGGTAACAAAACTGTTTTTTATGTGATATTAACAATTTAAGCTTAAGTGAGTAAATGTAAAAGCCTAGGTGTGAAATATTTGATGAAAAAGGAATGTAATTTATAAAAAATGCAATGAAAAGTAAATGTATTGTACTGAAAAATAAATATTATTTTTTTATGACTATTTAGTAAACGCCTGAATTTATAATTTTGTAATTGAGTGAATACTGAAAAATGAATATAATGTAAAAACAATGAGCAGCGGCCAATAATTGCGGACAACAGCAATTGGACGATAGTGGAAAGAGCAAAATGTTGTGACGATGCTTGGATCAGTCGCCGAGCAACACTTTTCACAAAGTAAAATATTACAATTCGCATAAATCGAACAAATTTGAAATAAATTAAAATTGCACTAGATAATAAATTTTAAATGCATTGTATTCTTTTTACTACCAACAAAATATTTTCTTACATAATCAAGTACACGAGTCCGGACAAAATGCAATAAACGAAAAAAAACGGAAGAAAAAACGATCTTTTAGTGCATCATATATATTGTCATAACCAGATGCAACATTTTCTCTTCTAAAAGACCAAATTCAAGTTTTCAAGAAGTGAGAAAATTCTTTTTATTGTCATTTAGTACTAGCAATTTTTTTCTAATCGATACAATATTTAAATTTAGTGCCTTCTGACACACGTCAGTCTATTGATACAATACATAAATTTATTGCTTTAGTTCGAACACATAAAAGTCTCATTAAAACTCGGAAACATCATCATCTAATATCATTACAATGCTTCAAGAAAAAAAAAGAGTGCTGCACCCAACTAACTCATAAAATTCATAAAATGATGCATTACATTAGTTGCGTAAAGAAGACAGCACACAAATTAAATAACTGAGAACAACCGCATAAAAGAAAAAACCCAGTAGACTAACATAATAAATTCAGATGAGAATGGGGATGTCAAAAAAACCCCATGTTCACGAATAATTTATGTTCTGCATGATAATTGTAACTCGTATTTGCATCGTTCGCTTATTTTGTTAATGAGTAAAATAAAAATATTTTCTTAAAACTTGATTGTGTCGAGTCGTTCAACTCAAAATTATATATATTATTTATATAATATATATATATATATATATATATATATATATAT
>JXCR01030558.1:4296-14850 GCA_002079205.1 Phalaenopsis hybrid cultivar | reverse complement strand
GGCTAGACCCTAGGCTACTAAAGAGGAAAAACTAGACCTCAACCAAAAGTGAGGTCAACAGGTTGTTGACCTCAATTTTGTGAGGTCCTATTTTCTTGTCATAGATGCCTAGGATCGATCCTTAGAGTTTCTTAGTGACTTTCTTATAAGACTAGAAATGGGTGCAACACCCACCTAGCACTCTATACATTCTATATATTCACTTAAAATTTCAATGGCTAAGCTCAAACCTTTAAGATTTTGTTGGAATTATTGGGGTTTTGAACAAATATGAGCCTAAATTGACTTCCTATTTGTGAAAATTGACTTAAGCTACTCCTGGAGCCTAGAGTCCTAAGGATCCCACTAATGACCCATTGGCTTTTTTAAGCCAATGAAAATCAATTTAGGCATGAGTCTACACTTATTCCAAGGAAAGATCTCATCGCTAACCACATTACTCTAAAGAAAAAAAATCTTACTATATAAAAAACAAAACCCAAGGGTTGGGAGGCTCACCAAAATCAAACTTTGGCCTGTCCCATTTTTTTCAAATACCAACTAATTAAAAAATTAAAATAAACCATTAAAACATCAACATAACCCTTAAATTTAAAATAACCAAAATTTACCAAAATTTAACTGGACCCAAGCTAACCTAAATCAAATATTCAATCAAATAATAAATCAGTAACTAAACATACAAAATAGAATAAAACAAATTTAAAGTGATAAGAGCAAAGTCACATAAAAATAAAAATCAAATTAAAGAGAAAATCTTTATAATTAATCTAATTATCTAGTTAAGCTAATTATGATGGCCTACTAAGCATAATCATATGGTCTAAACAAAAAATTATTTAGGTTAGGCCAAATCACCTAAAAAACCCTAGTCTACGCCATATGGGAAGCCCATGGGCCCATTCATCATGGTCCATCCCTCATGGGTCAACAATGACCCCAAAAGAACTACCATGGCTCATAAGACTCACCATAATGCATGGATGACATAAAAGGCTAACATAAATTAATTTATGCTAAGAGAAACACCAAAACACAAAAAGTCCCACTAAACCAAATGAGCTAACACCTAGCACCCAAGTCCAACTTAACCATGTTCAAACTTTAATGAGTCAAAGTTAGGCCATGGGTGAGTCAAGTCATCAACCAAAAGCTTCTCCAATCCCTCAAGCCTTCTTCATGCCTCCTCCATCACCATTGGATCTCACCATGGTCAAAACATCAAGAATGAGAAATGCTTCCATCCCTTTGCCCAAGCTCCTGAAATCCTCCTGACCATCCTTTGAGAAGTTACCAGTGATCCCAAAGCACCTCATAGATTCCCTTTATGGTCATCTATTACTTTAAATAGCCCAAACCTAAGATCTCTACAAACATACTAAGCTCCCCGACCAACTTTCCAACCCTCTGACCTCAAAAGCAAAAACATTCCCACTATCGTGAGCATCCCATCCCCTCCAATCAAAATCCTTGACATCACCACCATTGCTTTAATTCCTCGATTGAAATCCATGGATGCTTATGACCATCACATCAAACCCTTCCAAACTACCATTTTAGAATTCCAAAAGCTTTACAGAGGCCCAACAACTCTTCCGTAATCAAAATTAGACCTTCTTGCACACCCTACCATAACCCCATTTGGTCTATCTCATTGCTAGAACAAATTTCAATTCAAATTGAAGCAAGAAGATGCTTTGTGTCATCAAAGTGAATGTTTCCTGCTACCATAATCAAGGTTTCACCTTTTGGGATAAGGTATGGGTTCAAAGCTCCTAAATTAAGCCTCGAGTTGGTTTTTTTATTAAATTAATAAATAATGCAAGACCACCTAACCTTATAAATATGATTTTATCACCTAGACGAAGCGGCAGAAAGAAATCTCTTTAAATTTGTTAAGTATTGAGGGATATCTTAACCCTATAGTGCGGACGACTCTCGATTTGCTAATCCTTTGGGATAATGAATCAATGACATCTATTTTTGTGTATTTTAAATGAATGGCGAAGACCGGACCTAGAGAAGCACGAGATTGAATCAACGCATTAGATCAATGTCACCTCAGCAGCCAATGTGGAAAGGGAAGCCAACAAAGAAGCACCACATGAACATTCGACAAATATGAGAATCAAGTAATCGCTGACTAAGAAAAGTGGAAAATTTTAAATTTACATAACTAAGCTCTAACTCTAGATCAACTTAGGTGCAACCCAACTTAGAACTAATTCAATTTTTAAACTTAACTTTGGTTTAACCAAATTCGAACCTAATTTAATCTAATTTAATTTAAACATAACATAGGTTTAACCCAACTTAGACCTATCCCAACTTAACTCAAATTTTAAACTTGTTTAGGTCTAATGTAGCTTAGGGCTATCCTAAGTTAACCTCAAATTAACTCAACTCTAACCCAATTTAGTCTTGACTTTATCAAATCCTAAGCTTAACATAACCTAAACTTAACTCAAGCCTAACCAAACCTTGACTTGACTTAGCCAATTTCTAAACTTAGATTAATTTTGGCTAATTCTAACCTAACTTAGACTTGAATTAAACAAATTTTAATTTAACTCAAGAACTAACCCAAATAAAAATTTACCTAACTTGGGGTAGCACAAATGAAACTTAATACAAGCTAGGTTAAAGCTCAACCTGAACTAACCCAAATCAAACTTAAACCAATTTGTACTAACCTGGCCTGGCTCAGGCAAGCCCAAAGCTTGGGGGTACCTAATATAACCATAGATAACTCAAATTATACTAAAATTAAATTGAACTAACATCTACTCCACTCAATACCTATAGACAAATCAAGTTATGGCATGTTTGAATTTTCTAAAGAGGTGTTAGAATCATATTTTGATGTTACAAGTGTAGGGTTTTGACATACATGACTCGTGATAGTCAATGGTTCATATGTAGCATCTCATAGCTTAAGACACCCACCCAGGACTCTCTAGCATTTGTTTGGAGCAGAGAGCTATGGTTGGAAGTGATTTTGCTTTACCATGGAGAGCTTGTTATCATAGGGGATTATTCAAGGAAAAAGACAAAATTTATGTGTATTCTAGTGTGTAGAAGCCCCCACACATCTGTTTGGAGAATCTCAAAGCCAAGAAAAAGACATGGGATCCTTCTACACAAGCTATGAGAAAGTTAGGGTTTAGCACGCCTTAGCTTAGCATAACTTCTAACTGTCATTTCCTTTTAAATAACCAAAATATAATACCAATCTTTAATTTTTTTGGGAGCACATTTCACTTATATGGAGTCTCCCGTAGCTTACTGATCGGGAAAATCCTCTGCCAAGCGATCCCGATAAAATTTAGGTTTTCGGGGGTAGATTGGTGCTAAGGCGCCAAATCTAGTGGGCTAAACACCAATAATGTCTTCCTTAATATTTAAAACCAAGCCTATAACTATATAATGCCAATTTCTTATGCTTGGGCGCTAGCCTCAGTCACCTATGCTCTTAAAAAAGCTAAAATGGACTTATCTAGAGAGCTAGGAAAGAAGCAGCACCTGGATTGCACCTATGCGCCAGGGGCCTAGCAACATGGTGCAAGATTTGGTGCTTAGTTTCCAAGGTCATGAAGCCTTGGCACTAGTTCATTCTCAGGTCACGTAAAAAATTATTTTTTGTGCTGATTTTACACCCAAGGTAGTTGAAATTATAGGGGTTGTGATGATGATCATTGGGATGGGAAAAAGGATAGAAAATACCTCTTTTATCCCTACTCTAGAAGCTTATAAGGAGGTTTTGATAAGAGAATTTTAGTTAAGTGGAGGGCGTGAGCAGATATTAACCTAGGGGAGCCTCATTTCCCTCATTGATCTTCCTCTCATTTTTTAAATCAATGGGCTGAAGGAGCTTCTTGATGAGAGCTTGAGAGACAACTTTAATAGTGGAGATCCTTCTTAGGAATAATAAGTGATAAATATCTTTATCTTCCTCTAAAAAAGATTGTTAAGGAAGCTTAATTATGTCATTCTTCTCCTCTTTTTCAACTTATTCTTCCTTAACTTTTTCACCTTCCACCATCACATTTTTTAGATGCGTGAGGAGATCTTTTTGCTTGGATAGCAAGAGATCAAGGTGCCTACTCACCAAAACTATAGTATAGATTCGTCCTAGCTTAGGGAAACATCATTGGAGCACTATAGTATCGTCGCAAAATCTCTAAAAACTTGGTATTTTCTTTCATTGCTAACTCTAGGTTAGTTTAGGATAGGTGGTGTCGCTCCAGTCACCTAGACGAGGTGAGTGATTCGGTCGATGATAGTCAGCATAACTATACTCCCTTGGAATTGCCAATTATTTCATAGAGGTAGCCTTAGGTTAGGAAGTTTGACACACCTAGTAAATCAGAGAGTTTTCCCTTGTGAACCACAGATCCAATCCAAAGGAGGTAAGAATCCCAAATTTTCCATGGCTTTGGCACGTTCAACCTTCCTTGGAGGGGTTGGGAGGGTTTGATCCTGAAGGATGAGAAAAGCTTTATAGCTAGCCCATCCTACAAGATTTTAAAAGTTTGTAGGATGGAGAAAACATTGTAGCTACACTACCCTATGAACGGTAAAGGACTTCTTGTACAAGAAAATAGTGCCTGAAGTCATCCGCATCGTCTCTCCAAAGTCTAAGGTAGTTATGTTGTAACTCTAAGAGCATCAACCCTAGGTACCTACGTGAGGTTATTAGAATGTGTTCCATGTGTCATTGAGCATTTTAGGTTACAATGCTTATGTTTCTTGCTAGTAGCATGTTTTCATATAGATCATGCTGCATATCATATGTTTAATTGTGTAAGCACTTTTACGTAACTCAAACACCTCGGCATGACCAATGGATCCTTTGAGATTAATCTATCATCACAAGAAGATCACTCAATCCCTTGGGTTTGATCATTTATTGTGTATCAACCACTCATTTTGTGCTTGATCAGCTGTCCCAAGCCAATCACTCAAACCTTTGGGTTTGATCGACCACCACTGGTCGATCACCTTATCCCACTGGTTTGATTGACCGCCACACGTTGATCACCCACTTTGAGTTAAATAGTTTGCATCAAAGCCAATCAGCTATTCATTGAGTCTGATTGACTGTATTACGTTGTTCAACCCATCTCTTCGGTTCAACTGATCACCATGGCTTAATCAACCAAACACTTGCACGTTTGTATATTTTTTGCATCATATTGCCTATTTATTTGCATGTGCATGATAATCTTATTTTGAATCGATGTCTATGATTTATCATTACATCTAAAAAATTTTATTTCCTTGTATGCTTTGCATGTGGATGTTTGGATATCTCATTGAGTGCCCACACTTATTAGTGCCTTCTATACATATGATGTTGTATGCACGGGGATGCACACTTGAACACTTTTAGAGGAGTTGGCTCACTTATTAGCCACCTATCTCTCTTGATGATGCTTCCTAGATTGTATTAGGTACTTTGCATTATGATAAGAATAAGTCATGCTTCCCAGGCACTAAACTCATGTGAGGAACAATGTGTGTACACCTGAGTGTACGATTCTCATCGTTAAGGATCACATCATTTTTTATTTTTGGTACTTAGCATTTTTGTATGATTGTAAATTACATGTCATATACTTGACGTTTTTTAATATCATACGATTGATATTGATTCATGTCATATGTTTGACTATTCTTGTATGTCTGTTGTGTAACTTGCATGTTTGCATGTGTGCTCGGTGAGTGCCTTTTGGGTAAGGTGAAAATCATTTTCACAGATAGCCTTTACTCAATGCAAACCCATTTATAGTCGGTCTTTACGGGTAATATGGCACTCTGAGTCCCAGGGCAGGAATAATTCCACTCTATATGTAGCCTGCTTTTTACTGACACATCCCGTTCATGTGTGTCATGTTGCATGTAGAATCATTGTAGCCATTTGCATGATGCTCGCTTCAACCTTTTGGGGGCTGGTTGTGATTATTTCTTACTTCAATCGAACAATCACTAGGCTTCTTCTATGATTTTATGCTTGCCCGTTCACCTTAATTGCTTGTCATACTCATTAGGAGTGTGATTGATTTGTTGGTCATGATAATCAATGAGCATTATCCATGAGGATACCACAGTGAACAATGTGAGTTTTTGTATCATGAGCATCAAACTATATGACTGTGCTAAGGATCTAAGGACTCTAAAGTGGGTCATATGTGTCACAAACCTACATTTTATGGTTTGTTATTTTAAAGGTATAAAGTGGATATTTTTCCTATTTGTGTTATCTTAACACTTCTAAATTATATATGTTAGGACATATGTGAGGCCAACTCTTTTAAATGTCACCTTTTTCCTCTAATGTGCTTTAGATCCCTTAGATCTCTAGGAAAGGGCTAGTGGGGCCACCTCATCAAAGTTATACTACAACAATAGACTCTACCTTGTGAGCCTAGATGATAGTTAGGAAACTTCTCATTAGATGGTGTGCTAGGCTAGATATTGGATGTTGGGTAGTCATTTCTTGTCTAGTAATTGTTCTTTAGTAGTTTAGTTGTCGTAGCCAAACATCATTATTTCTTTGCGCTCTTAGTGAGCTTGTGTGCTTGATATGCATGGTAGCATATTAAGGTATTCTTCTGCATGCAACCATGTTTATGTATATGCACACATAGAGGTATCTTTAAGGGGGAGCATGTAATGATTTTCATGATGGTTTTTTATTGCAGGTTCTGCTTAACTCTCCCAGCAGGCATGACTCATTATACGCTCCATGTTTGTTAGCTCTTTATTGATTATCTGATTATAAAATTGATGTAATATACTAGTTTTAAATAATTCAAGTTTTCATCAAAGAGTAATAATGATTTTAGGCCTCCATTGATAGTAGCAAAAGTAATTTTTTAAAATATTAGTTTATATGTCAATATATGCTCATAGTTGATTCAAGCTTGTAACATGTATATTTATCTATTGATTGCATAGTTTCAGTTCTAACATGACTATTTGTCTAAATTTATATTATGAAATCTCTTGTGTGAATAAGGACTCTTTTGATATTATAATCTTACAATAATATATTAACGTTAGCCCATGACTAATTTTTAAATATGTATAACTCTAAAACTAATTGTAACATTAGTTTTATTAAATATAGAGATCTGTAATAATTAAAGAATCTAGGCTAGCATGGATATACAATAAAAGTAAATAAATATATTCATTTCATAGATACAGATGTGATTATAGCTATTGAAACAAAAATAAATAAGATAGAAATGAAAGAACAAAGTGAATTGATGAATTCTCTGAGATATTTTACCTAATTTTAGGCTTGCTCTACTAACACAAGCAAGATCACAATCAAAGTGTCTTATAAAAAACTTTCTAACATTCGACTCTCACTCTAAGCACTTTAACAAACATTAAATGAAACTTGCTACACTCTCCACTTTCTGTCAATAGCAAATGATGACAACTTTTACATCCCTATCATTACCATTCAAAAAAAAAATATTCAAAGAGGATAATCATTCTAACGAGGACGCATACCGCGACACTACAAAAATGTTGTAGAAGCTCTAGGTTTGGTGCTGCAACACTAAGTGTGTGAAAACTTAGGCAATGTGTGTTATGACTTGAACTCTAGCTCCTCCCTTTGAGCGACACTATGGCTTAGTACTAATGGCACTATGACACCAAATCTTGAGTCTAGGCCCTTGGTGGATGGATTCTAGGCTAAACTGTCAGACATCTCCATGAAATCTAATCGAGGTTTGGCGTTGACACACTGGGCATGATGTTGAGGTGCTTCATTAGAATTTGTCAAATCTTCTTGAATTCTTTATATGGTGCTTTTTTGCATACAAACTCATAAAATTAAAGCAAAATATCACATAAATATGACGTAAAGATATGTACATGACCCATATTTTTATGTATTTTTTCACTCAACAATCATCATTACCATTGTCACTCCTTGATCTAGGCGATTCTTTTCCACTTGATTTTGAATGCTAAAGGATTATTTATAAAGCAACTCTTAGCTCTAAAGAATATCAAAATCTATGATCTAGTTAAAGTTTGACTAAGTAAAACACTTAAGTGTGTTGAAAGAACTATTTAATGTTGCCTCCACTCCCACTGCATAAGCATTACACATAATATCATCTAATGCTAATGTCTTGAGGCTCAATCCAATGAAATCAACATAAATTTCTATAATAACAACTATTTTCACTTTGATGTTCATACATAGCATTAACGAGTTTGATTTAAATGAATGAATGCTTTTTATCATTAATATACATCAGTAGCCATTTTACTTAGTAGAAGGTCTAGTCATTTACTATTTGTGAGTTTAATCTCCACATTTTTCGTTGAAGGAATCTAGTAAAGTGAGATATGTTTGTTGACATACCAACTTTGTCCATCACTAATTCTTTGAGCCCTTTCTATGTAATTAAAAGAAATATCACTAATGAGATAATTACAGTTTGGAAAGAAAGTAAAACAGACAAATATTTACAAGTAAAACAATAATAATAAAAAAGCTATAAAAACCCTTAATTATTCTGGTTGTATTTTCTCTTTATCTCTCGAGCTCGATCAACATCTTTAATAAGGTTCTAATATGTTCTACAAACAATATTGAATATAAACTAGATGGAAATCACGAACTGAGCTATGGATTTGCTTTGGCATTTGTTAATGCATTAAACAATTTATTCTTATTGGCTTCTTTTTAAAAATTACATATCTTATAAAGTTCTTCTCAGTTAGTACTAGATTCTTTATTTAGTTAAATTCTTCCACAGTATTAGGAAAAATAAATACTTCCATCACTTCTCACTCATTTCTTTGTTTCATAAATTTTTAAGGAATTTTTCTAGGTTTTTGTTCTTTTATTTTGATAAAGAACATCTTTTTATTTTTGACTAGCTCGAGGTTCTCCCTCCTCATACCAAATTAAAAATTTCTTCTTGTTAAATTTAATGGCAAGGGAGCCATCCACATACAGTGACCCTAGTAGAGGATTTAACAGCAACAAAAATTAATATGCACTTATTCTCTGATATTATTTTCTTAATGAGTGTAAGTACTTTGCTTGTTCTTCAGCATTTAATCGCATCACATGGTAAAGCTTTTAGTTAACCAATGGGAAGGGTGGGACAACTTCCAATCTTTTTCTAACGGAGAAAGTTATATTATTAACTAAATATTTTTTTTTCTTCACATGTTTTTCTATTGTATAGTTAGTAATATTTTTAATGGCACGCTCAACGTTATTTCTTTTTTGTGAAAATCTTGACAACTAGTTGTGTGACTAAAAGTCCTAATGAAAACTTTGTAGCTAAACAATTTTGTTTAATTACAAATATTTTTTCCAATGCAAAAAACAATTTCACTCTTAAAAGGCAATTAAAAATGAATAAAATTTATGATTTGTCACACCTTTTTTCTTTGTGTGATAAGCAATATGATTTCTGATTTTCATATTTAAATACCTATTAATATATGTAATAGCTCTTAAAGTGATTGTTTTTTTTTCCAAAGATTACATTGCATGTTAAAAAATTTTAGAGTCAAGCTCTACTTACACCTTACTCAAGCTTCTCCTTATATTTATCTACATATAACACCGCAATGTGTTCATTGGGGATTCAATGTTAAGTTATCGTTCTATGATTTGGACTGTCCTCTTCAGCTTAGTTAGTATTTGAGGAATTTTGCTCTTGCAATACTTATCGAGATGTTCGACGTACCAATTTTGCGCCCCTATATTTGGATTATTCCTTTTTTTGTTTCTGCCGGTAGTCTCCGCTGAAATTGTCGATTTGATTTATATTTGGTTTTTGTTTAATAAATTAGGACTGTTTCGCCAATTTACTAAAAACAAATCCCAAGGATTTGCTTTCATTTTCGCTACTTAACATATCGTTATTTCAAATAAAGTTATTAAGCAGCTGCTTCATGCCTTTCGCAATTAATTACGTTTTGAATGATTAAGAGGAACAACCGGAAAAGCTTGAAGAGGATTCTGTGAACCGATCACTGCTGTCTTCTGATTTTTTTCACTGAAGTGAAAATCAATTTTGTCCGCATTCGACGAGTTATTTGCTGCCTAACAATTTGTGGATTCTTATTCTTTCAGGTTTCAGCATTGGGAAGATGAACACTTCAGTTCCGCAAGTGTACTTTCTTCTGAAAGAATGGACAACGAACTTGTCGTCTATATCTCATATGGTTCTGTCTCTGACAAATGCCGGCAAGTATTGGTGTATTCTGTCTTTCTATCTCTCTTTCAATCAATCATCAGTTAGAAAACTGGCCATGGGACGTAGAATCAAGACCCATTCGTGTGGTACATTCAAGGAGAATCTATATTATTTGAACAGCATAACTGTTGGATTTTAGCTAGCTTCTCTAAGCTCCAAAGGTCATTTCGTTGGCTTTGTTAAGGAAATTTTTAGCTTCATTGCTGGTTAATGCTTACCCGAAAATACTTCGGAGTACGAACAAAAACGCTATAGGGTGTCAATGAAATTCGCTATTGTAATATGTTTGGATGAAGGAATC
>JXCR01030547.1:9652-34429 GCA_002079205.1 Phalaenopsis hybrid cultivar | reverse complement strand
TCAGTTGGCATGGGAGAGGATGGATTGGTTGATAGTATACCTACTTCTCTTAAACCTCCTCAGCAGATTTCCTTGCTGGATAATTCAACTGAAAGTGAAACAAATAATGACACCCCCACTGATCTTGATGCGGTGCAGTTTGATGACCTTTTACAAGCAAGGGCAGCTTTGGAGGAGGATCGACTTATTCAAAAATCAAGGAAAAGAAGAGTTAAATGCTCAAGAGAGCTTAAGCAGCTTAATCCACAGGCAGAAGTTTTTTAGTTCTCATATGAAGATAGGCCATCTGGGAAGCCTAAATCCACTCTCCCTAGGGTCACTAGAGGGTCCAAAAAATCTATTTTTAATGATATTTAAATTCCTCATTTGGAATATTAAGGGCATTACTGAGTCTAGTGCCTCTAATAGGTTATAAAATCTTAGCAGGTTACATAAATTACCATTCCTGTCTAGTTTGGAGTCTTTGGTAGCTTTTGAAAACAATATTGCTTATACGACAAGACTGCAATTTTAATCTATCAACTAATACAAAAAATAAAATATGGTTTCTTTTGAAATATTTTGTCGATGTGAAAGACACAGAGACTGATGTGCAGTTCTTGCTGGTTAGAATCAAGTTTAATTATCTCAATTTTTTACTTACCGTTCTCTATGATGGCTGTTGTTGAGAAGCTAGGGGATGGGATTATATGGCTAGATTTGAGGAAACCTGTCAGAAGCCTCGATTAATTGATGGAGATTTCAATATGATCTCTTCAAGCTGTAAGTTGAATTGTTTGACCTGAGCCATC
The DNA here is from genome assembly GCA_002079205.1 of Phalaenopsis hybrid cultivar. Lineage (NCBI taxonomy): Eukaryota > Viridiplantae > Streptophyta > Magnoliopsida > Asparagales > Orchidaceae > Phalaenopsis > Phalaenopsis hybrid cultivar. Next base: position 33,638 of record JXCR01030547.1, on the reverse strand, counting down.
AATCTGTTCCCTGAAACTATTCAGGATGCAACATTATTCGACATGGGTTATTTTGGTAAAAATTTTACTTGGATAAGAGACACTCTTTTTCAAAGATTGGATACATATCTTGCTAATACCATGTGGATGGATGCTCATGGCCACTTTAAGGTCCTAAACCTCTCGAAAACTGCTTATGATCACTCCACCATCCTGCTGTCCATAGAGGAAACTAACATACCTCAATCCACACCTTTCAGATTTCTTAATATGTGGGGCTCTCATCCCACTTTCTTGGACTTTGTTAGGACTCATTGGTTCTGTACTCAAGCTGGCAATCCTTGGTTTAGACTCTCGCAACTCCATAAAGGTTTGGCTAGGGCCTTAAAAGACTGGAATTTGGCTACATGTGGCAATGCGCATCATAAAGTACAGCATGCTGAAGATTTGGTGAACCTGAAATAAGAGGTGTTCTCCCATGATAGGATCTCCTTGGAAGAACTTACTAAGCACAGGACAATCTCAGTAGTGCCATCACTTTAGAAGAAAGTTAATGAGGTCAAAAGGCAGTTGGCCACCTTTTTGTTGATGGGGATATGAATACAAAGAACATTCATGCTTTTATCAAGAGAAGGAGACAATCTAATGCTATTAAAAATATCAAAAACCAAATTTGGGAATGGATTTCTGGTAGATATGATATTATTGAAGAGATAATTAGCTACTCTCAAGAGTCTTTTTTTGCTCACGCTCAAGGTTTACAACAACTTAATTTGGACCTCTTTCAAGAACACAGACTTTGTTTCCAACCTTAACTGATTCATATACCAACTGAGGAGGAGATACATATTGTTGTTTGGGATATTAACAGCTCTAAGACTCCAGGGCCTGATGAATTTAGTGGCCTTTCTGTTGGGATATTATTAAATCTAACCTGAAAGCAACCATTCAGGTTTTCTTCACAAGCCAGGATATCCATAGATACTTTAAGTTTTCACTATTGCCACAATCCCTAAGACTTATGCTGCAATCAATGTTTTAATTTAAAACATATTACCCTATCTACAGTGGTGTCCAAGATCATTAGTAAGATTATTATGGCCAAGATCCATCCCCACCTCAACAAGATCATCAGCCCTTATTAATCTGCCTTCATCAACAGAAANTAGGGCCTTAAAAGACTGGAATTTGGCTACATGTGGCAATGCGCATCATAAAGTACAGCATGCTGAAGATTTGGTGAACCTGAAATAAGAGGTGTTCTCCCATGATAGGATCTCCTTGGAAGAACTTACTAAGCACAGGACAATCTCAGTAGTGCCATCACTTTAGAAGAAAGTTAATGAGGTCAAAAGGCAGTTGGCCACCTTTTTGTTGATGGGGATATGAATACAAAGAACATTCATGCTTTTATCAAGAGAAGGAGACAATCTAATGCTATTAAAAAGATCAAAAACCAAATTTGGGAATGGATTTCTGGTAGATATGATATTATTGAAGAGAGAATTAGCTACTCTCAAGAGTCTTTTTTTGCTCACGCTCAAGGTTTACAACAACTTAATTTGGACCTCTTTCAAGAACACAGACTTTGTTTCCAACCTTAACTGATTCATATACCAACTGAGGAGGAGATACATATTGTTGTTTGGGATATTAACAGCTCTAAGACTCCAGGGCCTGATGAATTTAGTGGCCTTTCTGTTGGGATATTATTAAATCTAACCTGAAAGCAACCATTCAGGTTTTCTTCACAAGCCAGGATATCCATAGATACTTTAAGTTTTCACTATTGCCACAATCCCTAAGACTTATGCTGCCAATCAATGTTTTAATTTAAAACATATTACCCTATCTACAGTGGTGTCCAAGATCATTAGTAAGATTATTATGGCCAAGATCCATCCCCACCTCAACAAGATCATCAGCCCTTATTAATCTGCCTTCATCAACAGAAAGAATATTAATGATAGCATTCTCATCTATCAGGAACTAACTTCGGAATTGGACAAACATTGTAGGGGTGGTAATCTGATGCTAAAGATGAACATTATCAGGAACTAACTTTGGCCGTGGACAAACATTGTAGGGGTGGTAATCTGATGCTAAAGATGAACATTAAAAAGGCTTATGATACCATCACTTGGGATTTCATTATTAAAGTGTTTCATGCCATGAGTTTTAATCTTAAATTGTGTTCTATGATTTGGCTACTCCTTGATAACAACTTTTACTCTATCATAACAAATGCTGAAAAGCATGGTTACTTCAAGGCGCATGGAGGTATAAGACAAAGTGATCCTCTTTATCCCACCCTCTTCATCTTGGCATTAGATTACTAATCTAGGAGTATACAAGACCTTTTTCACAGTAAAGGGAACCCTCAGATTTCCCATTTGTCTTATGTAGATGATCTCATAGTTTTTACCAAGGCAAACAAAACTACTATCAAAAGGGTGTGCCATTTATTTCAACATTTTGAATAGGTGTCCGGGATGGTGCGTAACAAAAGTAAATGTGAATTCTATGTTGGCAAAGCTATCCCTCTGGATAGAAGGCTTCGGATAGCTGGGTTTATTGGTTTTTCAAGAAGCTGCTTCCCCATTTCTTATATCAGCATTAAAATCAGTAGAGGGAAGAAGAAATACTGCCTTTTTGAGAAAATCTGTCTGACGATAACTGTTAAACTTTAAACTTGGGAGAATAGTTTTCTTTCTCTTGGAGTCAACACGCTCACTTTACTCAAAAACATCCTCACAACTATCCCTCTATACTCCATACAGGTCTTAAAAATGCTTAGGACTATTATTTTGAGATTGGAAAGTGTATTTAACAAATTCCTTTGGAGTGGGAATTCATCTAGAGTTTATAGGGTCGGATGGAAGAAGCTTTATAAGCCAATTACTAGTGGTTGATTGGGGTTTCAATCACTTGAAGAATCAACGAAGATCAACTTTATGATGTTATGGATAAAATTTTGGGTTGGCTAGTCTCTTTGGGCCAATCTGATGAGCGGTAAATGATGTGGTCAAGCTCACACTCTCGCCTGTGTAACTCAAGTTACTGATTAAATAGTTTGGAAGGAAATGCTTCACCATAGAGCTGCAGCTGAAGATTTTATCAACCAAATATTATTTCGGTGTTATAAGTAGAAATTATCATTGTAATGAAAGTATTATTTCATTTATTCATAATCAAACTAACCTAGTGGCACCTTTGGAAAATTATATTTATGAGTTAATGTAGTAAATTTGAAAATGTGGCTATTGTGTGCGTTGTCTTCCCATCTGGTCATTATAAAAATGGAATACATATTAGAATCACATACAACCATTATATTTTGTGTTGGTGAACCACAACATCCAATGTATGCAATTTTTTTACTATTGGACAGGCATGCATCCACATGCGTTCCATCAATTGTTCAATGCAATTCCAATACAATTCTAATTCATTTATGTAAGATATCGAAGTTATTGCATTAAAGTAAATTTTGGAAAAGATGAACATAAGGATCTATCTTAAAATATGGCATATTACTTTGATCTTGTGAAATCTCTATAGGGGTGCTTTGAAATTTTGGGTCTTCAGGTCTGATAACTTTTGAAGATAAACTAATCAGAGCATCAAAACAATTGAAAAATATCTACTATTATTTCTGATGAGTGTTTGAATCGCTCCATGGCTCCCGTCACTCATTTTGTGATAATATAAAGAGAGTTAGAGCTAACACATCTTGAAATCATTCAAGAGAAGCCCTGAAGTTCATGATTTTGTGCAGTTCCTCTAATAAATCAATAAATATGGTCTGTGTCATACGAAGCATGTTGATAAATCTTGTTGAATGACCCATAAGGAACTCCCTAACCCATTTTTCGCCAATGTAGGTGGATGTCATGTAAGGCGTACGAGTATGGTCTGTGTCATACAAAGCATGTTGATAAATCTTATTGAATGACCCATAAGGAACTCCCTAACCCATTTTTCGCCAATGTATGTGGATGTCATGTAAGGTGTACAAGTAATATATGAGTTGTAATACTCATACAAGAAGCATAATGCATCTGCAACTTTCCTTTTATATCTTTCTCTATCCATGTTATTCATTATTGATGTAGCTAACACACATAAATAACATTGAATTAGCAATTAATACCCTAAACATGAACCATGGGAATGACAGTTTCAAAAGTAACGACTGATTGTAGCGTTGATACATTAAAAAAAAATGTCCTACACCCATAGCAATCAAATATAAAGAAGGCTAGAAATAACACAAAATTCAATCATCCTAAATATCTTGAAAATAATGTACATAATTAACCCTACGATTAAGTGTCATCGACATAAAGAACTCTCTCCTAGTCAGATCTTCTAACAACTTCATTGAAATAATAATAATAATAAACGGCATGCCTTCATAAATTTCTAGAGTTTCTTTTTGTATTCTTATAACTTTTTAAATAGAAGTTGCATGTGATGTACTCTAATTGCAAAATTTGACTTCTAATGAAAACCACACGATCTTTTTTTCTTTTTTTCAACTCGAGGTAATTTGGAACGGTTAGTGGACCCAACTTCATTTAGGTTTAGATTAAACCCTTCATTTGAGTCAATTGTTTGCTAAGCATCTGCTTGCTTAGCTCTACATGCACTGTCTCGCTTGGTGTCATTGCATGAACACCTGTGACCACAACTCCACCAAACATTACGTCCAACTTCTCTTTAAGCTCAGGGTCAATGCCACTAAATTTGAACTTTTTGGCATTTGACATAACCTACAAATCAATTGATAATTGATATGTCGGTGTAATTGAAATTGACAAAAGAAAAAATTGGAAGCACTGCACGTCTGATAAATTTTTAACTCCAATCTCTCATTCTGCCATTCTTCTAAAGCATCAACTGTTCACTTTATGAGATCCCAACTCAAGCCCGCGGATCATCGCTTTAACTCTTTCAACATTTTTCAATCCTTTTTTTAACTGATCTCATTTGTTTTTCAATTATATTCTATTATGTTCTCTTATGTTCTTTCCTTAAAATTTTTTTTTATAATATTCTATCATTCTTATTAACATAGGTGGTTGACTTATTTCCCAATTCCACCTCCTTTAAGCAAATATCACAAAATATTAAATTCACATTTTTTATCTCACATAACAGACGAACCAATTTCTTTTGTTTTATTCATCACGACTATGCTAGCATGAAAAGAACTAAGCAACATAAATATTCAAAAAAATAAAAATAAAAAAATAATTTATGAAAACATAAATTACATCGACTCACACTCACACCATTACGACACACTACCACCACCACACAGTTACCACCAACCCATCACCACCATCACCACCATCACCACACTACTACCACCAACACACCACCACCACCACCACCAACACCACAGAAATACCACCCCGCCACCATTATTACTACAAAATTACCACCACGCCAACTCCACCAAAACACCACAAACCCACACCACTACCACCACCACAAAATTACCACCCACAAACCAAAAATTTTATAACAAAAATAAATGTTGCATTTTTTTCATATCCCAAGCATCACACCACCAGCACCACTACCACAGAAATACCACCCCACCACCATTATTACTACACAACTACCATCACGCCAATTCCACCAACACACCACAAACCCATACCACTACCACCACCACAAAATTACCACCCACACACCAAAAATTTTATAACAAAAATAAATGTTGCATTCTCTCATATTCTCATGCGCCCAACCTGCCCAAACAACATTTGTTCATGAATCCCTATAAACTCATACAACATGAGTTTTATTTCCCTTCATTCCAACATTGCAAACAAAAGGGGTGTTTACATAACCATTGCTATTAACAAATCCAACATTATCTTTCATTCATTTTCAAATTCTCACTCAAATATCAAAATTCAAGATAAAATCCGTGAAATGTTGCTATTAACAAATCCAAAACCAAGCTTCATAGGCTGTTGACATCTCAAGTTTTATCAATTCAAACACATCACCCGAAAGATTGCTATTAACAAATCTAGCACCATCTTTCATCATATTTTCAAATTTTCACTCAAATATCAAAATTCATGATAAAATCCTAATCATATTTTTCATTTTGATCAAATTCTCAATGAATTGATGGTTGCAAACCACAAACCGAACGAAACAAGGCCACTAGAATGCAGTGTTTCAGGTGTTATGCATGTAATTATCCCAAAACAAAAAATGAAAACGCAAACCACAAACCAAGTAGAGCAAAGCCACCAAAATGATATGTAAGTATCCCAAAATGAAAATGAAAGTGCAAACCACAAAGCAAATAGAGCAAAGCCACCGAGAAGCATCATTTCGAGCGTTATGTATGAAATAATACCAAAGCAACAATGAAAGCGTAAACCACAAATTGAATAGAGCAAAGCCACCAAGATAGAGAAAAAGAAATGTTTTATCCCAAAATGAAAGAAAATTAGATGGGTTTATGTACGAACCACGGAACGAACAGAGCAAAACCACAAAGAATAAAGAAGGGGTAGAAGATGCCAGAAAGCGAAAGAGATCAAAGGAACCAAACGCCGGATTTCCCTCGTCAAAGATGCTGGAGAACGAAGAAAAGGAGAAAAACCCTAGGTAACCCGAAGGAAGCAGCGAACACGTGGTCGAGGCCGAAGTGGGGTGCAAGGGGCTAATAACTAAATGAAAAAACTATGAACAGGGGGTTCAATCACATCACTAATTATCAGGTACGTTTAAGTTAATGTGTCAGCGCCGCGCTAACTAAATAGAATTTTCATGCCACGCCGCAGCGAAAACGTTGCGTCGAACACACCCTTAATCAACTCAAATAAGCTAAACCATGAGTCAACTTTTTGAATTGTTTTGATGCATTGATCCGGCTCATAAATAATATATTTATGAATATAAATTTGCATATTACATAAAAAAATTATCTTAGAAGATCAATGACACCAGTCTTTAATTTGATTGAATTTCGATAAAAATTAATGAGCCATACTTGAATTGAATAACTTTGGAATCAATCCATATTTTAATCAAACTTGGCAAGGCTCAAGATCAGTAGAACCAGTCTCAAAGCCTACTGCTATAATCAAATTATTAACATTCATTTCGATGAACCACAAATTAACTTCTACATTTCAAAAGTCGAATAGAAATTAAAAGAATCAATCGATCGAATAAGTGCAACTCAAAAGAAACAATCATTTCCAACGGACTGAAATTTTTGTAGATGTAATTGTAGAGCTATAAAAAAATAGAACAATAACTTAAAACTGTCACATTCCAACATATTAAAAACAGAAAAAATTACAAAATTTTTAAAAAGCAATAAGAAAATATAAAAATGTAACAACATTTTGCAAAGCAAAATAGTGAAAAAGCAGGCTGGCACAAACCCTCAGATGAAAAGAAAAAAAAAAAAATCTGATGAAGAGCAAAAGAAATAAAATCATATTTGATTATATTTCCGCGCGACACAAAAATTCCACCACTCAAAAATTTTAATCAAACCAGAGTCGCTGGGTAATTGCCCCATATTCGAGCAGCAGCATCGAAAGGAACCACTGTTAGAAAGCTGACGTGAGGACCACNTAAAATTTTTAAAAAGCAATAAGAAAATATAAAAATGTAACAACATTTTGCAAAGCAAAATAGTGAAAAAGCTGGCTGGCACAAACCCTCAGATGAAAAGAAAAAAAAAATCTGATGAAGAGCAAAAGAAATAAAATCATATTTGATTATATTTCCGCGCGACACAAAAATTCCGCCACTCAAAAATTTTAATCAAACTAGAGTCGCTGGGTAATTGCCCCATATTGGAGCAGCAGCATCAGAAGGAACCACTGTTAGAAAGCTGACGTGAGGACCAACTTACAGAAATTCAAACAGCTACATATCACCTGCAGATTTGTAGCCTCATTATATGCAAATCCATGGAGTAAGGATAATTTCTAAGTACAGGTTCAAATTATTGGTGTGTTTTGTGTTGCAAATTATAAAAGTTAAATTTGAAAGACCGGGCTTGGAGATGACTCCAGCAATTTATTGAANTACAGGTTCAAATTATTGGTGTGTTTTGTGTTGCAAATTATAAAAGTTAAATTTGGAAGACCGGGCTTGGAGAAGACTCCAGCAATTTATTGAAGACNAAATTACATCGACTCACACTCACACCATTACGACACACTACCACCACCACACAGTTACCACCAACCCATCACTACCATCACCACACTACTACCACCACCACACCACCACCACCAACACCAACACCAACACCAACACCACAGAAATACCACCCCGCCACCATTATTGCTACAAAATTGCCACCACGCCAACTCCACCAAAACACCACAAACCCACACCACTACCACCACCACAAAATTACCACCCACAAACCAAAAATTTTATAACAAAAATAAATGTTGCATTTTTTTCATATCCCAAGCATCACACCACCAGCACCACTACCACAGAAATACCACCCCACCACCATTATTACTACACAACTACCATCACGCCAATTCCACCAACACACCACAAACCCATACCACTACCACCACCACAAAATTACCACCCACACACCAAAAATTTTATAACAAAAATAAATGTTGCATTCTCTCATATTCTCATGCGCCCAACCTGCCCAAACAACATTTGTTCATGAATCCCTATAAACTCATACAACATGAGTTTTATTTCCCTTCATTCCAACATTGCAAACAAAAGGGGTGTTTACATAACCATTGCTATTAACAAATCCAACATTATCTTTCATTCATTTTCAAATTCTCACTCAAATATCAAAATTCAAGATAAAATCCGTGAAATGTTGCTATTAACAAATCCAAAACCAAGCTTCATAGGCTGTTGACATCTCAAGTTTTATCAATTCAAACACATCACCCGAAAGATTGCTATTAACAAATCTAGCACCATCTTTCATCATATTTTCAAATTTTCACTCAAATATCAAAATTCATGATAAAATCCTAATCATATTTTTCATTTTGATCAAATTCTCAATGAATTGATGGTTGCAAACCACAAACCGAACGAAACAAGGCCACTAGAATGCAGTGTTTCAGGTGTTATGCATGTAATTATCCCAAAACAAAAAATGAAAACGCAAACCACAAACCAAGTAGAGCAAAGCCACCAAAATGATATGTAAGTATCCCAAAATGAAAATGAAAGTGCAAACCACAAAGCAAATAGAGCAAAGCCACCGAGAAGCATCATTTCGAGCGTTATGTATGAAATAATACCAAAGCAACAATGAAAGCGTAAACCACAAATTGAATAGAGCAAAGCCACCAAGATAGAGAAAAAGAAATGTTTTATCCCAAAATGAAAGAAAATTAGATGGGTTTATGTACGAACCACGGAACGAACAGAGCAAAACCACAAAGAATAAAGAAGGGGTAGAAGATGCCAGAAAGCGAAAGAGATCAAAGGAACCAAACGCCGGATTTCCCTCGTCAAAGATGCTGGAGAACGAAGAAAAGGAGAAAAACCCTAGGTAACCCGAAGGAAGCAGCGAACACGTGGTCGAGGCCGAAGTGGGGTGCAAGGGGCTAATAACTAAATGAAAAAACTATGAACAGGGGGTTCAATCACATCACTAATTATCAGGTACGTTTAAGTTAATGTGTCAGCGCCGCGCTAACTAAATAGAATTTTCATGCCACGCCGCAGCGAAAACGTTGCGTCGAACACACCCTTAATCAACTCAAATAAGCTAAACCATGAGTCAACTTTTTGAATTGTTTTGATGCATTGATCCGGCTCATAAATAATATATTTATGAATATAAATTTGCATATTACATAAAAAAATTATCTTAGAAGATCAATGACACCAGTCTTTAATTTGATTGAATTTCGATAAAAATTAATGAGCCATACTTGAATTGAATAACTTTGGAATCAATCCATATTTTAATCAAACTTGGCAAGGCTCAAGATCAGTAGAACCAGTCTCAAAGCCTACTGCTATAATCAAATTATTAACATTCATTTCGATGAACCACAAATTAACTTCTACATTTCAAAAGTCGAATAGAAATTAAAAGAATCAATCGATCGAATAAGTGCAACTCAAAAGAAACAATCATTTCCAACGGACTGAAATTTTTGTAGATGTAATTGTAGAGCTATAAAAAAATAGAACAATAACTTAAAACTGTCACATTCCAACATATTAAAAACAGAAAAAATTACAAAATTTTTAAAAAGCAATAAGAAAATATAAAAATGTAACAACATTTTGCAAAGCAAAATAGTGAAAAAGCAGGCTGGCACAAACCCTCAGATGAAAAGAAAAAAAAAAAAATCTGATGAAGAGCAAAAGAAATAAAATCATATTTGATTATATTTCCGCGCGACACAAAAATTCCACCACTCAAAAATTTTAATCAAACCAGAGTCGCTGGGTAATTGCCCCATATTCGAGCAGCAGCATCGAAAGGAACCACTGTTAGAAAGCTGACGTGAGGACCACCTTACAGAAATTCAAACAGCTACATATCACCTGCAGATTTGTAGCCTCATTATATGCAAATCCATGGAGTAAGGATAATTTCTAAGTACAGGTTCAAATTATTGGTGTGTTTTGTGTTGCAAATTATAAAAGTTAAATTTGGAAGACCGGGCTTGGAGAAGACTCCAGCAATTTATTGAAGACGGGGATTGTGTAGATACAAAATTGGATAAAATAATTATTAATAATTAGAGACTTTTATAATGCTTTTCATATGTTTAACAAATAGATTTTGAACACTAAAACACAACTTTTTCATTATGCATATATACTCCGTCACAAAATAGTAGTTGTAGTTACTTGTACCAGGATTGGAGATTGTAAGATCAAAAAACAAAAAATTACAAAGCAAGATTTGTTTGAGAACCATTAGCACAAAAAAGGGGCACGACTCGAGTCTCAAGGAGAGGGTGATATTAAATTGTGGGGTCTAATTAACGTTCTTTGAAGAAACGCCATATGCAGGCTTCACCATGGATGGTCTTAATTTTATTAGTAAGGGGAAGACCAGTCATTATGTGATATCTGAGACATTAAGCTATGAAAATCTCCACAATTGAAATCATAATAAAATCCTGAGCGTCAGAAACATGAAATAACCAGTAATTGAGTGAACATGTGTAAAATTATTGATGTGTTATGTGAGTTTATCTTTTTACATTTTTTATTTGCTCTTCATGATCTGAATTACGTCAATAACTGATGTAAAGAGTTTATCATGCATTGTAAAGATATTTCCACAGCTCAAATGCAAGAGCTCTAGGTCATTTAACAATCCTAAACATGAATATGACAAATTTATTAATGAGAAAAAAAAAGTTTACTCATAATAGGGTGATAATCCATACCTCTAGTGCGAAAACTGTCCTTACAAAATCAGCTGCGGTATAGATCATACCAAGTTGCTGCCAATTTTAGCTCCATGCTTCTTAATTATCGCTGCTGCTTGCAGCAGAATATCTTGCTCTGTTGCATATAACTCATCTTTTTTCTACAACCAATATAAATATGTTAAAGAATGCTAGATCAAAATTCTCCCTAAAAGGTGTTAAGCGAAAAAGATAGATACAATTACTTTCTATAAATTATTATTGGATATGCACAAGTCAAAGATGAATTATTATGAAAAAAAAATACAAATAAATCCATTACTCTTAACCTAAAATTTGCAGTATTCTAAGGAATTATGATTTATTAATGGAGACAGAAAGATGAGTATATTATAATCGTGGTTAAAGGAACTTCAATGGAAGCCACAAATAAGAATAGAAGAATAACCTACCATATTTTTGAGATTGCATCCAAGAGTAAGTTCTACAAATGAATTTTCAATGCGAGAGAGGAAGCAATATGGGGTATCCTTCTCCAAAGATACTGTTGGATTAGACAAAAGCATTGATTTTATCTCATTGGTGACATGAGGAACCTTTTCTAAATCATCAACTTGAATAGCTATATTCTTTATGCAAGCACGCAACCGTGCACGTGACTTATTCACAATTACCTGAAAAGTTTGAGAACAATGTGTTAAAACATGAACCAGTCAGTACATCTTTTAGAGCAGTAAACAGATTAATCAAAAGTTTAGACTCATGAGGGCTCTTTTAGGATGGCTTTAGTTATGTATTAAAGTAGCTGCATAATTGTTAGTGAAGTATACAAATTTTTTGAATGCTGATGTGGGAATTATAAACTACTTCTATTCTAAAAAATTCGAATAATATTTTTCTGGCAGCCATTTTACTCTAAAAGATCTAGTTGCAAAAAGCTTATCACCATACGTAATTTTAAAAGGGAGATTTGCATACATAATACTCAAAATTATATACATTTTCAAGATCTAAAATTTATTGTTTATATAACATAACACTGTTAAATTTTATAATAGAACTCTCAACAAAGAAAAAGAGCGAGGAAGCAACAAAGGGATCCTGCCAAACTACTGATAATTGAACCTTAGAGTCCTTTTAGTAAAAAAGAAATATTGAATAATTCTGAGGTTTTATTTGTAAAAACATTGTAATACCGTATTTAAGCCCATGCTATGAATGTATAAAGGAGGTTTTCACAATAATTTTTTCTTTATGCTATTAGAGGCTAACCTAATAGCCCTCGTGTTGGTTCTTTTCCTTGGGATTGAGCGTGCAGAGACCCGGAACAACATCCGCTTCATCATCGCCACACAGTCGCGATTAGAGAAAACTGGGATGGCAGTGAAGGGATTGCAGTTTTAAACCTGTCGATACAGTCGAGATTAGAGCTAACTGGAAAGCTGATCGTGGGTCGCAATTAGAGCTAACTAGGAAGGCGATCGCGAAGGATGCTCGCGATACAGGTGCGGTTACAACGACCTGGGAAGCAGAAGACGTGCTCGGGCATGTCCTATGACTGAACTGACGATGCCTTCGATTGCTAAATTGCGGCAGAATGTTTCAAGCGGCTCGGTACAAGGCAAGATGAAGCGTGTGTGAAACCAGAACAGTGGAGGAGATAACTATGGTTCTACGTGCGTGAATTGTTAAATTGAGGATGTGAGGAGAAGGAGATAGTGCGAGAGATAAAGGTTTGGAGCCTCTGAGAAAGATAGATCAGGAAATTCTGAGGGTATTGGTCAGGCTCAGACAGGGAGCTTACGTCTCTACGGGAGCTGCTACATCAGCATGTGCCTCGTCACAAGTGAAGCTAGCTCTCCCTCCTGTGGATCTAAAACTTAATGGATCTGCCACATATCCCAATTGATCACATCGAATCGATGCTGCTCTAATAGGAAAGAGACTAGAGGGATATCTGACTGGAGTCGAGCCAAGAAATGACAATGCTGAGAGGGATGCGTAGAGGATCATACTTGTCTTGCTTTATGCCTGGCTACTCAACTCGATGGCTACATGGATTGCCTCATCATAGATGACATTTGAAAGGTGAGTGACATCTAGGCGAAGCTGAAGAAGATTATGTTGAAGCTCAAAACCACATGAGGGTGCTTTAGACTCTGCATAAGATAGAGACAGGGGTCAAGGAAGATAGATCGATTCAGAAGTATTCCATGAAACTGGGGCAGATCTTTGCACAGATGTCGAGTTGTGGCGCTACGAAGTGCAATAAAAAGAAAATCTTTGCACACATGAGAATTATGCAGTTTCTGGCTCATCCGAGCCCGAATTTTGATCAGAGGAGATCCGTCCTTCTAGCTCAGGTGACTATCCCTTTATTTGATGAGGCTATTGTTGCGATGATACAGGAGGACAATCACAAGAAACTACACTCTAATCCAAGTGGACTTTCGAGTGTGTGATCAGTTCTGGCTGTCTTGAGCTCAAATATGATAGGTGTCCAAGGGGAGACTCCCAAANTAAAGAGTTTATCATGCATTGTAAAGATATTTCCACAGCTCAAATGCAAGAGCTCTAGGTCATTTAACAATCCTAAACATGAATATGACAAATTTATTAATGAGAAAAAAAAAGTTTACTCATAATAGGGTGATAATCCATACCTCTAGTGCGAAAACTGTCCTTACAAAATCAGCTGCGGTATAGATCATACCAAGTTGCTGCCAATTTTAGCTCCATGCTTCTTAATTATCGCTGCTGCTTGCAGCAGAATATCTTGCTCTGTTGCATATAACTCATCTTTTTTCTACAACCAATATAAATATGTTAAAGAATGCTAGATCAAAATTCTCCCTAAAAGGTGTTAAGCGAAAAAGATAGATACAATTACTTTCTATAAATTATTATTGGATATGCACAAGTCAAAGATGAATTATTATGAAAAAAAAATACAAATAAATCCATTACTCTTAACCTAAAATTTGCAGTATTCTAAGGAATTATGATTTATTAATGGAGACAGAAAGATGAGTATATTATAATCGTGGTTAAAGGAACTTCAATGGAAGCCACAAATAAGAATAGAAGAATAACCTACCATATTTTTGAGATTGCATCCAAGAGTAAGTTCTACAAATGAATTTTCAATGCGAGAGAGGAAGCAATATGGGGTATCCTTCTCCAAAGATACTGTTGGATTAGACAAAAGCATTGATTTTATCTCATTGGTGACATGAGGAACCTTTTCTAAATCATCAACTTGAATAGCTATATTCTTTATGCAAGCACGCAACCGTGCACGTGACTTATTCACAATTACCTGAAAAGTTTGAGAACAATGTGTTAAAACATGAACCAGTCAGTACATCTTTTAGAGCAGTAAACAGATTAATCAAAAGTTTAGACTCATGAGGGCTCTTTTAGGATGGCTTTAGTTATGTATTAAAGTAGTTGCATAATTGTTAGTGAAGTATACAAATTTTTTGAATGCTGATGTGGGAATTATAAACTACTTCTATTCTAAAAAATTCGAATAATATTTTTCTGGCAGCCATTTTACTCTAAAAGATCTAGTTGCAAAAAGCTTATCACCATACGTAATTTTAAAAGGGAGATTTGCATACATAATACTCAAAATTATATACATTTTCAAGATCTAAAATTTATTGTTTATATAACATAACACTGTTAAATTTTATAATAGAACTCTCAACAAAGAAAAAGAGCGAGGAAGCAACAAAGGGATCCTGCCAAACTACTGATAATTGAACCTTAGAGTCCTTTTAGTAAAAAAGAAATATTGAATAATTCTGAGGTTTTATTTGTAAAAACATTGTAATACCGTATTTAAGCCCATGCTATGAATGTATAAAGGAGGTTTTCACAATAATTTTTTCTTTATGCTATTAGAGGCTAACCTAATAGCCCTCGTGTTGGTGCTTTTCCTTGGGATTGAGCGTGCAGAGACCCGGAACAACATCCGCTTCATCATCGCCACACAGTCGCGATTAGAGAAAACTGGGATGGCAGTGAAGGGATTGCAGTTTTAAACCTGTCGATACAGTCGAGATTAGAGCTAACTGGAAAGCTGATCGTGGGTCGCAATTAGAGCTAACTAGGAAGGCGATCGCGAAGGATGCTCGCGATACAGGTGCGGTTACAACGACCTGGGAAGCAGAAGACGTGCTCGGGCATGTCCTATGACTGAACTGACGATGCCTTCGATTGCTAAATTGCGGCAGAATGTTTCAAGCGGCTCGGTACAAGGCAAGATGAAGCGTGTGTGAAACCAGAACAGTGGAGGAGATAACTATGGTTCTACGTGCGTGAATTGTTAAATTGAGGATGTGAGGAGAAGGAGATAGTGCGAGAGATAAAGGTTTGGAGCCTCTGAGAAAGATAGATCAGGAAATTCTGAGGGTATTGGTCAGGCTCATACAGGGAGCTTACGTCTCTACGGGAGCTGCTACATCAGCATGTGCCTCGTCACAAATGAAGCTAGCGCTCCCTCCTGTGGATCTAAAACTTAATGGACCTGCCACATATCCCAATTGATCACATCGAATCGATGTTGCTCTAATAGGAAAGAGACTAGAGGGATATCTGACTGGAGTCGAGCCAAGAAATGATAGTGCTGAGAGGGATGCGTGGAGGATCATACTTGTCTTGCTTTACACCTGGCTACTCAACTCGATGGCTACATGGATTGCCTCATCATTAGATGACATTTGAAAGGTGAGTGACATCTAGGCGAAGCTGAAGAAGATTATGTTGAAGCTCAAAACCACATGAGGGTGCTTTAGACTCTGCATAAGATAGAGACAGGGGTCAAGGAAGATAGATCGATTCAGAAGTATTCCATGAAACTGGGGCAGATCTTTGCACAGATGTCGAGTTGTGGCGCTACGAAGTGCAATAAAAAGAAGATCTTTGCACACATGAGAATTATGCAGTTTCCGGCTCATCTGAGCCCGGATTTTGATCAGAGGAGATCCATCCTTCTAGCTCAGGTGACTATCCCTTTATTTGATGAGGCTATTGTTGCGATGATACAGGAGGACAATCACAAGAAACTACACTCTAATCCAAGTGGACTTTCGAGTGTGTGATCAGTTCTAGCTGTCTTGAGCTCAAATATGATAGGTGTCCAAGGGGAGACTCCCAAGCTACAACTGTGCTGAAGTTAGGCATTTGAGCAAAACCTGTCCCAGGCCAGCTAAGAAAAGAGAGACAGGCGAACCTGGACAAGGCAGAGGTCGTGGTCTTAATTGTGGTGGTCGAAAATGTGAAAAAGATGCTATTATTCAAATCTAATAGTAGCAGAGGGAGAAACAAGTGTGATTTTTATCAATGAGGATCAAGAGTGTCTGAAGTTATTGAAGAGAAAGTAGAAAAGAACAGGATATGTGGTTGAGGATGTTTCCAACCATTCGTCATCAAAGAGTAACATTGTCACTTATGCTCACTTTGACAAAGGTATTTGTGATGCATATGCTCTTATCTCTATTTCTACCACAAAATTATCAGAATGGATAGTAAATTTTGGTGCATCTTGACATGTGATAGGTACTGCCAGAGAGTTTTCTTCCTATGCTCCTGAAGCAGTACCAGAGAGCATTTAGACTGTTAATGGTACAACACAACCTATAGTTGGTAAGTGTACAGTAAGGAGTACCAATTATATTGACCATGTCCAATGATTGACATGCTCATTTTGTTCCAGTAAACATTTTATACATTATTGACATTATTTTCCAACTAAAATGTGTTGTTTCTTTTGATATTCCTAAAATGATCTTCCTAAAGAAAGGGATGGGTTTGACATTTAGGATTGGAACGTGACATAGCGGACTCAGATAGTTGGACAAGGAGGGGATGGGCGCAACTTTGAATTCCAAAGCAGAGAGTATTGAAGTAAGAGAATCTGAGAGGAGCGTGGAAGATGTGTTGCTGCTACATTACAAACACATGAGAAACTCTTCTTTTAGTTAATTAGGTAAGTTGTATCCTTCGTTGTACAAATAAATAAAAGCTTATTTGCAATGCTTGTGAGTGTGACAAGCTTACTTGGAGCTCTTGTATCAGTTCTGGGAATAGGAGTTTTTGTGTTTTAAGTTGATACATTATGATAATTGTGGACCTCATTTTACAAGTTCTATGAATGATTATCGATATTTTGTGATCTTTATTGATTGATTTTCTCGTGTTGGCTTTATTTGATGAAAAATAATGACGATGCGTGTGCTTTCTTTTAAGACTTCAATAAGCTAATCAAGATTCAATATGGTGCAGTAGTGTAGATATTAAGGTTTGATGATGGGACAGTACACCAACAAAGCATTTAGGGAATACTTGTCAGCCCAAATGATACAACATCAAAGCACGTCCATACACATAAGTAATAGAGAGGAAGCATAGATATCTTCTAAAGATAACCTAAAGCATGATGATTGCAATGAATATCCCAAAGTACTTATGGGGTCAAGAATTTTTTACAATTGCTCAATTGATCAATAGGAAGCCCTCCAAAGTCTTGGATTGGAAGTCCCGTTGTCAGATATTAAAAAAAAATAAATAGGGTGTTTGGATGTATGTTTTGTGAAGAATAACAAGCCACCGGTAGAGAGGCTGGATCCAAGAGCTATGAAATGTGTCTTTGTATGTTATTTTGCTACCCAGATGGGGTATGTCTGCAAAAACCTGATATAAGAGATTATTTGTGCCATGGATGTGTCATTTAGAGAATTTAAACCGCACTAAACCAATGAGGCGACCTCACCATTTGATAACTCACAAAATATTGGAGATGAGGCAAGGGGGTGAGCAGCATTGGTGAGAGAGTTGTATACGTGGGAGCAATGTCTTGTCTAATGATGAGAGATGAGTCAATTGAGGAAACAAAAAATAAGGAGAGCAAACCCAGAGATTGTGGAATTCAGGCGGAAGGTGAGCTAAGGGTGTATATACGAAGAAAGAAGCAAAATGAGAAAACGGTATCTATAGTGGTACTTGTGTCAGGTAGTCCCTTGTCTCGGCCTTCCCTGACAGTTGAGACACCTACACTATCCACCTCCGACTCAAAACTCACTGGTGATATGATTCCTCCTCCATCTTCACCTACTCCCCCAACTTTAAGGAGAACCTCGCAACAATGTGGGACATCATCCCAATCATTTTAAGTTAGAATATGACATTGCTAACCTTATTTCATATTCTAACATATTACCTTACATGGATCTTTTATTGCATCTATGGATATTGCTCTATACTCTTGTTAGTAAGTTGTTAAAGAGTATCCCAAATAGAAAGTGGCTATGCATGAAGAGCTTAGAGCTCTCGATAAAAACTGAATATGGGAGATAGTCTCACTGCTAGCAAGGTAAGAAACAATTGGGTGCAAGTGGATCTTCATAGTGAAGCAAACACAACTGCTGACGAAATGGTACAATCAGACATAGGACATTAACTATGATGAAACCTTTACATCAATAACAAAGATGAGCACAGTGAGGACACTGATTTCTCTAGCAGTGAATGGTCCGTGAAGGTTGCACCAACTTGATGTGAAGAATGCTTATTTTCATGGCGAGGTACTAAAGGAGGTATATATGGGGATACGACTAGGATTTGGTATAATACAAGCAGTGGGCAAGGTGTATAGGCTCGGGAAGTCACTGTATGGCTTGAAGTAGTCTCCTCGAGCCTGGTTTCACAAATTTAGAAAGGCTATGCTAGGCATGAGATATCAACAGATCAATGCAAACCATATGTTTTTTTGACAACATGAAGGTTGCACCACTATAGTTGTTGTGTACGTTAATGGCACCAATGTCACCAATGATGACGAGGTGGAGATTGTCCAACTAAATGTAAGAATGGGCAATGAATTTGAGGTAAAGGATCTTGGAAAGCTCAAATGCTTTATTGGGAATAAGTGGCTCGTCAACCTAAGGGGATGATCTCGTCTCGGAGAAAATACGTACTATATATGATCATGAAAACCAGCATGCTATGGTGCAAACCTGCAATCTCTCCAATTGACCATAAGACCAAGCTGAGTGCAGAGGCAGAAGAATCAGTTGACTGTGAGAGCTACTAGAGATTGGTGGACTGTCTGATTTATCTGTCACACTCAACCTAACATCTCTTTTGCAGTGAGCATGGTGAGCCTCTACATGCAAATTCGAGAAAAAGTCATATGGATGTAATGTATCAAATTCTGAGGTACCTGAAGAATGCACCAGCGAAAGAGTTAATCTTCAGGAAGAATGGGATGTAGACATTGAGGACTTTTGTGATGCTAATTGAGCGAGTTGTGCGCATGGCAAAAGATCCACCTCTGGTAAGGGGCAACTTGGTGTATTGGAAGAGCAAGAAACAATTTGTAGTAGAGAGATCAACAACAGAGACAGAGTACAGGGTAATGTCCTTAGGAGTTGTCGTGATGATGGGTCTGAGAGCTTTGTTGGCTAAGCTCAAAGTGAACCAAATAACTCAAATGAAGTTGTGGTGCGACAATAAGTCAACAATCAACATTGCCAACAACCTTGTGCAACATGATAGAACCAAACATGTGGAGATTGATAGATTCTTCCTGAAGGAAAAGATGAATAACAGGCTACTGGAGCTATGTCATGTAGCCCCTGGAAAGCAAGTGGCTAATTGCTTCACTAAAGGACTTGGTTCATTAGATTTGTTTAGGTTATGTGACAAGATAGGCTTAGTAGATATCTTTTGCCCATCTAGAGGGCGAGTGTTGAAAATTTAACCTTATTTAAAGTCCTATTGGTAAAAAGGGAATATTGAAGAACACAGAGGATTTCATTGGGATTTATTTGTAAAACATTGTAATACCCTATTTAAGCCCAGGAGGTTTTGCTAATAATTCTTTCTTTACAACCGACGAAGTAGAGACAAGGAAGTTGTGATGGGATTTCATTGGGAAGAATCATCAATGGGATTGAAGATACGTGGGATGAGAAAGTTGCGATGTGATCTCGCTGGAGAAGAGCATCCATAGGACTAGCTGTGTGTGTTAAACAAAGAAAAAGTGAAGGGCTCGTGCGTGTGAATGCTGATGGGACCGAAGGCGTGTGAAAGATGAATAGAAATTTGATTATCAGAAGTTAACAGAAAGGGTGGGAGGAAGTTATTTATATGTTATTTAAAAAATGGAGTGTTATATAAGCAATTAGTAAGATTTAAGTAGCAAATACGTAAATGAAATAGTATTTAAAGCCATTTATTTCAATTTGATTCGTCTTTTTTAAGCTTTCGCTTTCTAAGCATGATCAAATTGACCATCTAAAAAGATCAGGTACATTTATCCAGCTTGCTAATGGAACATGATAGCAACCTACCATCAAATAGGCCTAGGAAAGTATATAAAAAAAAAAATGAACTTCAATAATTAAAAAGGTTAGGACATGCTTATACACTATTGTTGGTTTATACGTGCCCAAGAGGGAGCTGGGGACAAATTGGGTCTTTTGGATTTTCAAAATTTTCTTCTTTTTCAAGTATTTGAAGATGCAACTTGAACAATGATTATAATTAGACACTCATTGATTCCTCCTGAAATTGATGATTACTCTTTGTTGGAGGAGAGGGCTAGGAGAATTGAGTAGGATCTGGAAGTGACTCAGAGGATGATGGATATTCAAAAGAGAATAAATTTAGAGGGATCCCGGTTTCCTCAGAGCTCACAGAGGAAGTCCTTCTAGTCATGTGGTACAGGTGCTAAGTCGCGTGAGCGCCGAGTTTCAAATAAAAAATTGTGACAAATGTGGAAGGTTTCACAAGGGTGAGTATACATCTTCTGTATATCTGGATCAAACACATGCTTTTGATGCCACCAGTCAGGACACATGGCGAAGAATTGCCCTAAATTGGGTTAGAGGGCTCCAGCAGATTCCAAGAGCAGTGTTGTACCACCTCAGAGGAGCTATGGCAGACCGAGGGCAGGGGCAGCTGAATCTTCATGGGCAGTGTCAAATGCTGGACAGACTCAACAGAATGTTCAACCCAACGTATATGCTCTTTCGCAGAAGAAAGTTAAGGATTCCTCTGATGTCGTCACAAATATGTGTTCTCTAACAATTTTAACCAGTGCACTTTAAGCATCTTAGGATTCATGTCATAGCATACATAAAAAGTAAGGATTTATACATATTAATAAACTAATTTTAAATTTTTTATGCAATAATTTAAAATGATAGGTATCATATATCTTTACAGGATCCTGATAAGAGTACTATTTGATTTAGGAGCATCACGTTCTTTTATAGCTGATGAAAACGACTAAAGTGATGCGATTGAATATTCTATCGATGTCTGTGATGCTGTCAGTTAGAATGTCAAATGATACTTTTCTAGAAGTTAATAAATCATATAAGTTGAAGCTTATGACTGAAGAAAAGAGTTTAAATGCCCAACTTATTGTGTTGCACTTGATGGAATTCGATGTGATTTTAGGTTAGGATTAGATGTCTAAAAACTTTGTCACTATTAATTGCAATAAGAAAACTGTCAAAATAAGTATATCCTGGGGAAGCAGAAGTTAAATTTTCTAGTGACAGAAGATTGACATCTATGATAATTACCCGCATTAAAGCTTGCAAACTATTGAATCATGGAAGTCAGGGTTTTCTTGCTCCGGTGACAGATATTTCTAAGGAAATGAAGTCTTTGAGTGATATTCCAGTGAGAAGAAAATATTCAAAGGTATTTCTAGTTGATTTATCAAGTCTACCACCAGCATGAGAGCTTGATTTCAATATTGAGCTTTTACCAGATTCTGAGCCTGTATCCAAGGCACCATATAGAATGGCATTAAAGGAGTTATAGAGAAAAGTTACTTGATAAAGGGTTTATCAGACCTAGCACCTCACCTTGGGGAGCTCCAATGTTATTTGTGAAGAAAAAGAATGGGAGCTTCAGGATGTGTATTGATTACAGAGAGTTGAATAAACTCACTGTTAAAAATAAATATCCCTGCCAATGATTAACAATTTGTTTGGTCAGTTGGAAGGGACTTCAGTATTTTCAAAAATTGATCTAAGATCAGACTATCATAAGTTGAAGATTAAAGAAGACATGGCAAAGACTATTTACATGACCAAATTAGGCACTATGAATTTGTGGTGATGTCATTTGGACTGACAGATGCTCCAGCAGTGTTCATAAACCTACTGAACAGGATCTTCAGGCTTTTTTGGACACATTTGTGATCGTCTTTATAGATGATATTCTAGTATATTCAAAGAATGAAGTCAGTCATACAGATCATTTACATGTGCTATAGGTTTTAAAGAATAATACAGTTTATGCCAAATTTTCTAAATGTGAATTTTGGCTTAAAAGTGTTGATTTTGGCATATTATTAGTGGAGACGGCATATCTGTGGATCAGAATAAGGTTAAGGCAATTATAGATTTGCCAAAACCTAATACTGTTACTGAAATCAGGAGTTTTCTACGTCTGGTTGGTTATTAAAGGAGAATTGTTGAGAGGCTTCACAGATTCCTATGCCACTATTAGGGCTGACTCAATAGTCGATGAAACTTGACTAGTTTGATCATTGTGAGGATGCCTTTTAGAAGCAGAAGGTTTGTTTAATGTCTACTCTAGTATTAGTCATTCCTTTTGATGGATTTCAGATTTTCAGTGATGCATCTTTGAGAGGTTTGGGTTGTGTACTTGTGCAGCAGGTTAGGGTCATTGCTTATGCATCACGATAATTGAAGAATCATGAAAAAAATTAACCCACATATGACTTAAAGCTTGTTGCAGTTGTCTTTGCACTCAAGATCTGAAGGCATTATCTATATAGAGTTAGATTTGATGTTATGACCACCAGAGTTAAAATATATCTTCACTCAAGAAGAGTTGAACCTGAGGCAGAGGAGATGACTGAGGCTCTGTTTGGCGCAGCTGCAGCTGCGCTGCCCCAGGAAGCTGCTGCGGGGAAGCAGCTGCGGGAAAGCATCTGCGGGGAAACTGACTGTCTGTTTGGTGCAGCTGTGTGAAAACAACTGTGGGGCAGCTATTTTTGGAGAAATGACCATACTGCCCCTATTTGTTAAAACTGTTTAAAAGAAATGTAACAGCTACATTTTTTTAAATTTCTGAAGCGAAAATTTATTTTTAAACATAACTAAAAATTCACATACCCTCAAGTATTTAAGTTTAATAATTTAAACAACAAGTATTTAAGATTCTACAGGAACTATGATGATGATGCTCATCTATCAACTATATTTAACAGAACATATAAAGAGGTTTAAAGTTGTCCTTTAACTTAACTCATCTAAGCTCCTCATATTTTATAGAATAAGGCTACCAAGAACCCCAACACACACTCGCTTGCATGCCACCCAATTCATTATGCATTTAAATATATAGTACTTGATTTTACATCTATAATGCCCAGATCTTTGATAGCATGTCCAAAAAGGTCAACAATATAGCTTTTCATGCTCGGGAGAGTGGCATATATGTAAACATCGACGTTTTAGTGTTAGATATGCAAGTTCAAAGGAATTGTGTGGTATCTGTGCAAGTATTTCATGTACAAGGCACATGAAAGGTGCTATACATATACAACA
>JXCR01030544.1:137906-151220 GCA_002079205.1 Phalaenopsis hybrid cultivar | reverse complement strand
AAAAAATTACCAAATTTCTTCATTAAGAGGGTACTTTGATGAGGAAATTAAGGAAGATTTTTTTATGCCTTGAAAGAGACCTAGATCACATGCATCTTGAGGGTGAAGGGTAAACAATATTAAAGTCAGCATCTTTTTGGGAATAAGATGTGGATCCCAAGATATGTGGGGATTCTTAAGATTCCATGCATGTATCCTAAAGTGTGATTTCTACTATTATAGATTATGTATGATTCTTAAATATACTTCATATAAATTGAGGTGAGGCCTATTGTCAGATGGTTTGTTCAATTTCTATCAATCTTTAAATAGGAAAATTTCTCTTATCAAAGATCTAAATATCCTATGTAACACAACCTAAATCTAGTGTAAAGTGTGATGTACATAATATGTTGTTAAATATAACAATTATCTTAGTTATCTTAATAATGTAACAAAATTTGGATGTACTACTTCACTCCATCTAGCTAGATTTTTTATGCTTCTAAAATTATGAACAATTCAACAACACACAATCTTCAAGCCAATATCTAAACTAAAAGTTCATGGGATGCGCCTAAAGCCCAAATATTATATGCCAAAATAAATCTATTAGAATATAAAGGGTATTTATTTAATTTTTGTACTCTTAAAGTGGTCATCTCCTCACCTTCAATGTTATAATGTACCACTCATCTCTGGAACACACTATACACATTAGTCTAATATAGTTGATCATTTGAAGTCTTCACATAATCTTATGTATGACTCTTGTCCACGTCCTTTACTACAACTAGAAAGCTCATCATANGCGATTTAGAATGATCCGAACAAGACACGAATTACAACCTCTAATAAATATTGAATATAATTGAAACTATATCCCCATAAAATTTTAGCCTTGATCGAAATCTACTACTCTTGCCATACGCATCACATTTTTTTTGTCTATGATATGTTAATAAAAAGAATAAACGTGTTAGGAGCTTATCGCAAAAGAAATTGTCAACAAAATAATAAAATATTTTATCAAAATTACAGGTTAGGAGGTTTATTTGCAAATTACAAAAAATATGCAGATGAACACCTTTTCTCTTCTTATATGAGGTGGTGTTACAATTATTTTCATTTATTTTCTTTTGATTACTTTTTCTTAATTTATTTATATTTTCAATGATGAATTGAATGTATTTTCAACTTCTCTGGATGCTATATAGTATTGAATTATTTCAAGAATAATAATCGGATATTTGTAATTTCAATAATTTTAATAGATTATTTTATTAGTTATAATACAATTAGGTGTTGACTGTTGAGATCAGAAAGTCTATTTTTAATATATAAATTTGAAAGAAAAAGTCTATTTCCAGTCTAGAAGGTATACCGTTTAATGTGAAAATTTCCTGCTTTTATTTCCAATGCTGGAATATTCCTTATGTAGTTTCAAAATTAAGACTTATGCGTGTTTGACTGTCCCATCAAGAAAGAAAGTAATTTTTAATGCTGGAATCTTCCTGCTAAATAATATTGTTTGGTGTACACCCAAAAATGATATACATGAGTATTGGAACAATCTAACAGTTCAGATTAGAAGAGATTAATCAAGGATCATTCCTTTGATGAAAAGCTATAAGTATTGATGAAGCCGACCGAATGAACACCGCTGTGGCTGTCCATCTCTCTAAGGCAAGTCAGACGACCAAAACGCCATCCAGGTCAACAGGAGATAGACATCCACGTCAATGACCAAACAAAATTTAACTCCCCTAACAATCTCATAAGTATCTACGTGAGACACTCTCAAAAACTTCTTTAAAGAAATTTTAAAGATCACCAAGGAACAAACAAGCTGACCGGCTACCCTAAGACTGATCGCTACCACTCTCAAAGCCGGGCTCTCTCAAATGAACACCTCATCCCCTATTTATAAGGATTCATCGGAAGTGGAGTCATTGCTCATGAATTTCAAGAGAAAACATCACATCAACTAAAAAATCGAGATAAAAAGGAAAACAAAATATTTTTATTTTAAAATAGTAATTACACTCAAATCTTAGTCCTACAACAAATACTTTACAAAGTTGTCCTTAATCTTCTCGGCCAAAACTAAACCTTTCCTAACTAGTCTCCTATACAACATTTGATCGTCGAGCTTAAACTGGTTCGCTCAATCAACCTTAGAACGAATCCTCCGTACAATGCATCTTCTTGGAGCTCAGAAACTTCTCGATGAAGAATGGTTGTCTTCCCTTACATCTCCTACAGCACCGCTCGAAGATCCTCCACCCGCCGAACTAAAGTAACTTCCATCTCATCCAGGCGATGTGTTAGGGTTCTCAGGGACATTCGACATCCCTCAATTATTTCCTCCCAGATCTCCATAAGATCGGCTAAGTAGTTGATCACATTCTCCTCACTGTTGAAGGACGCTTGGTGCACGAGAGCCACCACCACAGTCGGATTTTAGCTGTCACCAACAATCAAAAAACCCCTGATCCGAGCGTCCTCATCTAAAAAAAACAAAAATTAATAAACAAAAAAAAAATAAAAAATCTAAGTGAAAAACAAAAACGAAAACACATACCTAGGATCAGATCCAACTCGAACCAAGTAACTCCGCCGAAATCCAATTATGAAAATCGTAAGCCACTCCTTTTACTCTGACTGGCTGATTGTCCCCAACAACTCCTGGTACACCAATCGGCGAAAGAGCGCTCGCAATCTTTGGTTGACCCAAAACCTCAACAGGAGCCTTTGTTGATGGGCTAGTCGCTGAACCACTCAGCTCTTTCCCAGCTCTGGGCTGAACCTCTTATGGAGTTTCAAGGATTGAATCCGACGACTCCTCCGCCTCCACTCACTCAAATGGCTTCGACTTCTTAGCAACTTTATTTTCCCACTTCTTCCTTGGCTCTCCTTCCGATCGGTGTTGTTTCTTTATTCTAATAGCAGCTAGCATCCTCGTTCGATCGACAGGTTTAAGCGCCAAATCAGATTCTTTCTCCATAAGGACATCACATAAGTCGAGCGAATGCAAGGAGGGACAGACTCGAGATATTGGGAATTGTCCACTGCGCTCCATATATAAGGGTCACGGGCATGGAAATCCAGGGAGCCTTATCACTACATTAAATTATGATTATTAAGATTTAATTTATTGTATTAAAATTTTTTTTATCCATATCGCAGTTGTTCCCATCAATGAACAAGAAAATTGTAAAATTTAATATGTATACCCAAAAATGATCTGCACGAATCCTGAAATAATCTAACAGTTTAGATTAAAAGAGATTAAATCTTGGATCAGTCCTTTGACGAGTACTCATTAAGGCTGAAGATCACCAGCCGACCGAAGGACTGCCGATTGATTGAAGGTTGGTCGGACGACCAAAAGGCCACCCAACCCAACAAGAGATAAGCATCCTTACCAATGACTGGACAAAGGTTTAACACCCCATCAATCACGAAAGTATCAACTTGAAACACTCTCAACAACTTTCTCAAAAAATCTCTAAAAATCACCAAATAACAAGCAAGCCTCCCGGCCACCTTAAGGCCGGCCAACTACCACTTTCAAAGTTGACCGACTCTGTAGAGCGAAGGTCGATCAATATCCAGACAAAATAACCGACTGACACCAGTTCGACCGTCCGACCCATAGACTTGTCGAGCACAAGGTCCAGGCCATACGAAAAGGCCCGATAAATGACTACGATATCTTATAACACACTTATTAAAGTAGGCGAAATATATATAATTTTCCACATTTGACCCTCTATCTTCTATAAATAAGGGGTCCATTACATGTATTAGAGGCTTTTTGCTTCTCTAAGCTTGGAAAAATATTTGCGTACATAAGATGTACGCAGCGGTGCGTACGTCAGAGGTTATTCAGGGGGTAGAGGGGGGTTATATCCGGGTTATACCCCCTGTAACCTCCGTGTAATTCCCTTGTAACCTTCGCGTAACTTATTTTTACTTATAAAACTACAAAAGCGTGTAACTCATTTGTAGGTTACAGTTAGTTTACAAAGAGGTTACATGGGGGTTACAGAGGGGTATAACCCCGATATAACCCTCCTGTATCCCCTGAATAATCCTTGGACATACGCATCGCTGCATACGTCTTATGCACGCAAATATTTTCCCAAAGCTTGGTCACTTTAGGCTCTCCTATCTAGGCCCACTAAATCTCTCTCCCTTCTCTCTAGGCTTTGCCCACTTTGCACTTGACTCACTCCCCTATTTGTTTCTTCCTCTAATACTAAGATTATGAATCCGCTCTTAACTTTTCTGAATGAATGGGCTTTTCACGTGATTTTAATAAATACTTATGTATGTGGAGAGGATGAAGAACCCTCCCATGGAAGCTATAGGATGATAATTGACTACTCATATATGTACTTTTCGTATTTCACATGTTTAGATCTTAGTTATGGTTTAGTGTCCTCTCATAATGACGCTAGCAGAGCCAGATCAGTTATTCAGTTAGAACAGCCAGCACTAGCCTAATGGGGTTGTTGCTTAAAAATGTGATGAGCTATTATAATTGTCGAATAAATAGTATATTATGAGTGCTGAATCGTTTTCCTTAGGATTAAATTGTATTTTCTTAAAATTTTAATTCTAAAATTGAAGTTAAACATGAAGGAAATTTTGAATTTTTGATTTTTTCAATACATTCTTCAACTTTTCTATTTTATCCTTGAAGTACCTTTTTCTAAATCATTTAATATTTTAAACTTTAAAGTGAGTAATGGCCACTTAAACAGTTACATGAAGCACTAGATAAATCAGACAATTAAGATGTTGAGAATGTGGAGCCCAGTGCACCTCTTTATTAGGAAATCATTAGTGTTAATTATATGATTAATTAACTTCCTAAATAATGATTCCCGCTTTTCTGTGTTTCCCGCCTCTCATTTTTCTCTCTCCGCGGAACCGCGGAATCGCGAGAAGGATGTTCTCCGCGTTGACCATTTAATGCATTCCCTTTATGCGTTTTTTCTGAACATTATAAAAGCCAAAGCTAACTCCTTTAAGACCACCACTCCCATACACTCTCTCCTACGACTGTCATAAAAGAAGGGGGAAGGTACAAAAAGGCTGCTGTTGCTTTTGGGAAGTAATTCCTTTGCTCTTTGTTTTACCTTTTTACGTGGCTTAAGAAAAAGAGAGGAGAGAGGAGAATAAAGGAGAGAGAGAGAGAAAGAGAGGAGAAAAATTAAATCTTTGTAAACGTCGAGGCGCTCGACGGTGTGATTTCTTCAGCTAATAAAATCCTCTGCAGCTCCGTGGACGTAGGCAATTTGCCGAACCACGTAAATCTTGTGTCGCCTTTTTACGGTGAATTTTTCTCGATCTAATTTTTCGCTTTATTGTCGTCGTTTTTTTCATAACAATTGGTATCAGAGCCCCGGTTCGGATCTGAGGAAGAACGATGGCCGGAGACGAAGTGAAGGTTTCAGGGATCGAGAAGTTCGACGGCACGGATTTTGGATACTGGAGGATGCAGATAGAGGATTACCTCTATGGGAAGAAACTTCATCTTCCACTACTGGGAAAGCGACCGGAGAAGATGGAAGAGGCTGATTGGAATCTGTTGGATCGACAGGTTCTGGGGGTTATTCGATTAACCCTATCGAGGTCCGTTGCTCACAATGTCATAAAGGAGAGGACGACGGCAGATCTTATGGCGGCTTTATCAAGTATGTATGAAAAGCCATCTGCGAATAATAAGGTGCACTTGATGAAAAAGTTATTCAACCTGAAGATGGCGGAAGGTGTGTCGGTTGTTCAACATTTGAATGATTTCAACACTATTACAAATCAATTATCGTCCGTTGAAATTGATTTTGACGATGAGATACGTGCGCTGATATTGTTGGCTTCATTGCCAAATAGCTGGGAAGCCATGAGGATGGCAGTTAGCAACTCTGCAGGTAAAACCAAACTTAAATATGATGATATTCGTGACTTAATTCTTGCTGAAGAGGTGCGCAGGAAAGATTCTGGCGAGATCTCGGGTTCGAGTTCAGCACTGAATGTTGATTCCAGAGGGAGATCACAAGACAGGAACTCAAACAGAGGAAGGTCGAAATCAAAGCATAGAAGCAAGAGCAAGTCAAAGCCTGGTCAGCAAGCAACCTGCTGGAATTGTGGCAAAACTGGCCACATAAAGAAGAACTGTAAAAATCCTAAGAAGACGGAGAACGTCAGTGCTAACGCTGTAACTGAAGAAGTGCAGGATGCGCTATTGCTTGCAGTTCATAACTCTGTTGACGACTGGATACTGGACTCGGGGGCTTCTTTTCACACATCTTCTCACCGGGAGTTAATGAGAAACTATGTTTCAGGTGACTTTGGGAAAGTGTACCTGGCTGATGGAGCAGCTTTGAACGTGGTGGGGATGGGAGATGTTGAAATTGCACTCCCTAACAGAAACAAATGGATCCTGCAAAAGGTTAGACACATTCCTGAACTGAAAAAGAACCTCATATCTGTTGGGCAGCTTGATGAGGGAGGTCATTCAGTAGTTTTCTCTGATAACACCTGGAAGGTTACTAAAGGAGCACTGGTACTGGCTCGGGGTAAGAAGACTAGTACGCTATATATGACAACTGGTCTAATTAACAATGTTGATACCACAATTGCAGAGAACACAGCAGACATGTGGCATTGTAAACTTGGACACATGAGTCAGAGAGGTATGAAAGAGCTTCAGTCCAGAGGCAAGCTACCAGAACTGAATTCCGTTGATTTCGGCATGTGTGAAAGTTGCATCATGGGGAAGCAGAAGAAGGTCAGTTTCTTGAAAGGTGGCAGGGTGCCAAAGGCAGGAAAACTAGAACTGGTACACACCGATGTATGGGGGCCTTCCCCAGTGACATCTCTTGGAGGCTCTCGCTATTTCGTCATATTCATAAATGACCACAGCAGAAAGGTATGAGATTATTTTCTGAAACATAAATCTGATGTATTTTCTGTGTTCAAAAATTGGAAGGCCATGGTTGAAACGGAGACAGATCTAAAATTGAAATGTTTGAGATCTGACAATGGTGGTGAATACATTGATGGTGGATTCAAGGAGTACTGTGCAACTCAAGGTATCAAAATGGAGAAGACCATCTCGAGGACACCACAATAAAATGGAGTTGCAGAACGCATGAACAGGACCATCAATGAGCGTGCTAGGAGAATGAGATTGCACGCAAGACTACCACCAACCTTCTGGGCAGATGCGGTCAGCACAGCAGTTTACCTAATCAACAGAGGGCCATCTGTCCCATTAGACTGTAAATTACCTGAGGAGGTCTGGAGCGGCAAAGAGGTCAAATTTTCTCATCTTAAAACTTTTGGTTGTCTTTCTTATGTGCTAATCAATCCTGATGTACGTAGCAAGCTTGATGCTAAGTCAAAGAAATGTTATTTTATTGGTTATGGAGACGAAACATTTGGTTATCGTTTCTGGGATGATCAGGATCGGAAGATTATCAGAAGCAGAAATGTGATTTTCAATGAGAAGATGATGTACAAGGACAAGGCCAATACAAATTCTGGAGTAGCTCCTCGGAAGTCCGAGTTCGTGGAATTCGATGATCTACCAGAGGACACAGGGCAAGATGAACATGAGAATGAGGAGGAGAATGGGTCCGGGGCACCCATTCCTATTATTCCGCAGGCAGGTCCAGAGTCATTTACTACTCCAGCCGCCGTTCGTAGGTCAGTCAGGAGCAGACGTTCACCACAGCGTTACTCACCAACTTTAAACTACATCTTGCTGACAGACAGTGGGGAACCACAGAGCTATGAAGAAACCTTAACAGATGAAAATTCTAGCAAGTGGGAGCTGGCCATGAAGGAGGAGATGGATTCCTTATTAGGAAACCAAACATGGGAGCTGACAGAACTTCCCCCAGGGAAGAAGGCATTGCACAACAAGTGGGTGTACCGGGTAAAGACTGAGCCTGATGACAGTAAAAGGTACAAGGCCAGACTTGTTGCAAAAGGCTTTCAACAAAAGCAAGGCATTGATTACTCTGAGATATTTTCTCCTGTGGTAAAACTCACAACCATCAGGATGGTTCTGGCTATGGTTGCTACCGAAGATCTATTTCTGGAGCAATTAGATGTGAAGACAGCTTTTCTTCATGGAGATCTTGAAGAAGACATCTATATGCACCAGCCTGAAGGGTTCGTGGTACAAGGAAAAGAAAATTCAGTTTGTAGACTGAAAAAGAGCTTGTATGGTCTGAAGCAAGCTCCTAGACAATGGTACAAGAAGTTTGATAATTTCATGCAAAATGCCGGATACAGCAGATGTCAGGCAGATCACTGTTGTTATGTCAGGTACTTTGACCATTCCTATATCATCCTGTTGTTGTATGTAGATGATATGCTTATTGCAGGGGCCAATATTTATGAGATCAATAATCTGAAGAAGCAGATGTCAGAGCATTTTGCAATGAAGGATTTGGGAGCAGCAAAACAAATCCTTGGCATGAGGATTGTTAGAGATCGAGTCAAAGGCATGTTGAAACTTTCACAGGCTGAATATGTGAAAAAGGTGCTTAGCAGGTTTAATATGAACAGTGCCAAGCCAGTTGGCACACCTTTAGGCAGTCACTTCAGACTCAGCAAAAATCAGTCACCCAAGACAGAGGAGGAACAAGACTACATGAGTAAGGTTCCTTACGCTTCAGCTATTGGTTCACTTATGTATGTTATGGTCTGTACCAGACCGGATATTGCCCATGCAGTGGGAGTTGTGAGCAGATACATGAGTAATCTAGGGAAGGAACATTGGGAAGCTGTGAAGTGGATTTTGAGATATCTAAAAGGCTCTTCAGAAACCTGTTTGTGTTTCTCAGGAAAGAGCCTAGAGGTACAGGGTTATGTTGATGCAGATTTAGCTGGAGACATTGACAGTAGGAAGAGTACTACAGGTTATGTTTATACTCTTGGCGGTACTGCAGTGTCATGGGGCTCTAATCTACAGAAGACAGTTTCTTTGTCCACTACAGAGGCTGAGTATGTTGCAGTGTCAGAGGCTGCTAAGGAGATGATATGGTTGCAGAGTTTCCTGACGGAATTAGGTAAGGAGGTTCAGAAAGGCACTCTCTACAGTGATAGCCAGAGCGCCATATTCCTAGCTAGAAATCCAGCATTTCAATCTAGGACCAAGCACATTCAGATCAGGTATCACTTTATTCGATCATTGTTAGATGACAGACAGTTACTACTTGAGAAAATTTGTGGAAGCAAGAATCCTGCTGATATGTTAACTAAGGGTGTTACACTTGAAAAACTGAAGTTGTGCTCGACTTCAGTTGGACTTGTAGCTTGAAGACATGGGTTTTGAGTTGCAGAGGTGGAGGATGTCACGTTTGAGGAAAAATGACGATACAGCCAGTGGATAGTGCAGTCAGTGTCCCGGTCTCCAAGTGGGAGAATTGTTGAGAATGTGGAGCCCAGTGCACCTCTTTATTAGGAAATCATTAGTGTTAATTATATGATTAATTAACTTCCTAAATAATGATTCCCGCTTTTCTGTGTTTCCCGCCTCTCATTTTTCTCTCTCCGCGGAACCGCGGAATCGCGGGAAGGATGTTCTCCGCGTTGACCATTTAATGCATTCCCTTTATGCGTTTTTTCTGAACATTATAAAAGCCAAAGCTAACTCCTTTAAGACCACCACTCCCATACACTCTCTCCTACGACTGTCATAAAAGAAGGGGGAAGGTACAAAAAGGCTGCTGTTGCTTTTGGGAAGTAATTCCTTTGCTCTTTGTTTTACCTTTTTACGTGGCTTAAGAAAAAGAGAGGAGAGAGGAGAATAAAGGAGAGAGAGAGAGAAAGAGAGGAGAAAAATTAAATCTTTGTAAACGTCGAGGCGCTCGACGGTGTGATTTCTTCAGCTAATAAAATCCTCTGCAGCTCCGTGGACGTAGGCAATTTGCCGAACCACGTAAATCTTGTGTCGCCTTTTTACGGTGAATTTTTCTCAATCTAATTTTTCGCTTTATTGTCGTCGTTTTTTTCATAACATAAGAAACCAAACCACATAAATTCGGACTATTTCATTGAAGGAGAGTTTATTCTAGTTGCGCCATGAACCTAAAAGTAAACGTAGTGCACAACAATTTGAGAGATAATGTTTATGGAACACAAAATTCGACATGGGCATTGCTTTTCTATTTAGATTTTAAAGCTAAATTTTGGTAAATTTAGGAATGTTAGAATGAGAGTTTGTACTTGTAACGCATATCTATAGAGTTGACATTGACATCTCCTGTAGACGAGGTAATGAAGGCCAACTCTCAGAGAGTCAGAGGGTTGGGATGTCCACCTACAGCAGCCATGCCATTTTTGAAATCGTAGGGGTTTGCTCTTGAAACTATGGATTATTATTTTTTATGATGTTTTCTAATCATTATTTACAGAAGTTTTCTAACCATTTTATAAATCCAGAAATACTAACACAAAAATAAAAAACATTCTTTCCAGTCTTTATGTTCAGAAAAGCACACAGAATGCAAGTTGAATCTTGCC
The DNA here is from genome assembly GCA_002079205.1 of Phalaenopsis hybrid cultivar. Taxonomy (NCBI): domain Eukaryota; kingdom Viridiplantae; phylum Streptophyta; class Magnoliopsida; order Asparagales; family Orchidaceae; genus Phalaenopsis; species Phalaenopsis hybrid cultivar. Next base: position 140,690 of record JXCR01030544.1, on the reverse strand, counting down.
ACCACGATCACAATGAAGAAGAAGATGAGCCTCGCAACTCTATATCTCAAAACTGTATCTCTATGCTTCATACATGGCTCCCGCTGTTATGCCGTGCCAGCAATGGCATCGATGCACCCATCCTTAACAGCAGCGAGCGAACGGAGATGGTGCGAGTGCTGGACGACATGATAGAGAAGCTGAACTGGGAGCAGCAGGAAGAGATTCTTGCCCTCTGGCTACACCATTTCACTTCATGCCCAGATTCCGATTGGCCGAACCTCGAGTCCGCCTACACTCGATGGTATGCCATGTCTCGAAAGCTCTTACTGCAATGATCTTTTTCAAGCATCTGTTACTGTTCTGATTTATTTTTGGGTGATAGGAGTTACTGCAGGATTATAGATATTTTTAGTTTATGAAGGAACAAGAAATGCTGTCAATATTTTTTACTGTATAAACTAGTATATGCCTATACAATGGAATTAGTAGTTTGTTACCGTTGGATCTTATTTTGTTATACAAAATCTTTGTAGTTCTAGAATTAGTTTTTTTCATGTCTTCTGAGATTCATTTTTTATGTTAAAATGGATCTTATTTTATTGTAGTGAGTGTCATACTCAAATGCTGAAGCATCAGATAGGAGAGAGAGAATGATCAAAAGAAATCATGATTTAAGTGATTTGATTTTAACTAAATCTAAGTTTACTAAGTGGGTAGAAACTCTCATCTCTCAGAAATACAAAGCGGCAAATATGCATATGATGGAGGAAATCTTCCCAATCCATCTCGAATCTCAAATGCACTGATACTAAGAATAAAAAAGAAAGCTTCACTTTAGATTTCTTCTTAAAAAGACCCCTCGTTCTCTTATGCACACAAAAAATTACCAAATTTCTTCATTAAGAGGGTACTTTGATGAGGAAATTAAGGAAGATTTTTTTATGCCTTGAAAGAGACCTAGATCACATGCATCTTGAGGGTGAAGGGTAAACAATATTAAAGTCAGCATCTTTTTGGGAATAAGATGTGGATCCCAAGATATGTGGGGATTCTTAAGATTCCATGCATGTATCCTAAAGTGTGATTTCTACTATTATAGATTATGTATGATTCTTAAATATACTTCATATAAATTGAGGTGAGGCCTATTGTCAGATGGTTTGTTCAATTTCTATCAATCTTTAAATAGGAAAATTTCTCTTATCAAAGATCTAAATATCCTATGTAACACAACCTAAATCTAGTGTAAAGTGTGATGTACATAATATGTTGTTAAATATAACAATTATCTTAGTTATCTTAATAATGTAACAAAATTTGGATGTACTACTTCACTCCATCTAGCTAGATTTTTTGTGCTTCTAAAATTATGAACAATTCAACAACACACAATCTTCAAGCCAATATCTAAACTAAAAGTTCATGGGATGCGCCTAAAGCCCAAATATTATATGCCAAAATAAATCTATTAGAATATAAAGGGTATTTATTTAATTTTTGTACTCTTAAAGTGGTCATCTCCTCACCTTCAATGTTATAATGTACCACTCATCTCTGGAACACACTATACACATTAGTCTAATATAGTTGATCATTTGAAGTCTACACATTATCTTATGTATGACTCTTGTCCACGTCCTTTACTACAACTAGAAAGCTCATCATTTTATGCTTTCTCGAAATTTGTTTCTCCAAGACAAGTGAAGATGCTACTAAAGTTATCTCTTAAAGTTACACTCCGTAATAAACGAAGTTCTCTACCTCCATTGCTTTCATGGTAACAAAAGAACTCTCACAAGTCATAAGAACCTCAACTTCACCATAATATATGCACTATATATCAATTAGAGCAGTCAATAATAAAGATAATGGATTCATTCTTTTATCTATATATCTATTTATAGCTAAAGCTCAAATCTGATTTCTATATTTATATGCATACTAACATTTCTTATACATGCATAAATTTTGTATAATTTATAATCAAATNTCTATTTATAGCTAAAGCTCAAATCTGATTTCTATATTTATATGCATACTAACATTTCTTATACATGCATAACTTTTGTATAATTTATAATCAAACAATAACTTACTAAGTCACATATGAAATAAAAATTGCATCAGGAAGTTGTTGATCCTAGCACCTATACCTTGCAAGCATAAACAATGATCCCTCACACTAACTTTGTTTATCGATACCCTCAAGTTTAAATATTAATTTTTTTTATAGCAATTAATACTCATATTTATAAGCTTATAGTATATTTTTTTTGTATAAAATACCTTCACAAAAATACCTATATTGTTAGATGACGATGATGATGATGATATGATTCTCATTTTATATAATCACGTGAATATGTGACAAATTGTAAATATTAGGATTAAACAAATTATTATGTAAATTGATTTTTATACCTTCACATAAAGAAAATAAACCATCAATTTTATTGGATTAGCTTTTGGTTAAATACAATAACTCTAATTTAGCTCAGAACTTCTGCAATTTTCTTTTTTTTATTTTGTGACCGTTATTATTACCTCAATTTGACCTTTATTAATACTTTTATTTTATGATCTTCATTACCACACACAAATCAAGGTGATGCCTTTCTGTGATATGATCCATCCAATCTTCATCACTTCATAAATAAGTATCTTTTGTAAATCAAAGATCCAATGAATTTTAATTAACTTTGATCCAATGCTACTGTGTGTAAAGTGTTAAGTCAAACTAAATAAATAAATACATTCAAACATATATATATATATATATATATATATATATATATATATATA
>JXCR01030544.1:108660-137812 GCA_002079205.1 Phalaenopsis hybrid cultivar | reverse complement strand
AAGCCATACAAGATAGTTAATATATGGATACTATAATATTAAAGCACCCATTAGATAATACAACTCTATTTTATGGTCTATCTAAAGCTAATAAATCAGTTAACTTTTTGTTTTCTTTATGTATATTAGGGCTAAGGCAAAAACATGAGAAACGAAAAATGCATGAGCAACTTCTACAATTTAGTGCCCAAAAATAACTAAAGTACTATGGTTACCAATACAAGACCTTATATTTAAATTCATTAACTGTTGATTCAATGATTGGGTAATTTTTCTGTGCAAAGAAGTGTTAAAGTAAATTTTGTATTAAGAAAAAACAAGGTGAAAACATTAATAAGAAATATATAATATGTATTTTGCTCAACTCAGAAATGTTTATGAAACGCATGAACGATGAAGTTGGCAAGGTTAAATATATTTGAGATTACAAGTTATGAATTAATAAACATGTGGATTTTGAATGTTAGAATGAAAGACCTTCAACAAAATTAATCATAAATCATCTGTCACATGATTAAAGAAAATTTTATGTCATCTGACCCTAAGTTAAAGTTAAAGTAAAAAATGATCATATATCATCAAAAGATAGACCACAACATTGACTTATAATGTGAGAAAGTTTGACAATGTTACGAGTTATCTATCATTTTTATGAGAGGTTCTTCTGAAGTATCATTTTAGAAGTCTCCATCCTAATTGTTAATGTTCCACAAGAAAAATTCTAGAACAATAGTTAATATGTAGATTTCTAGTAAACACAATTTTAAATATGTACACTTTTCTTTGTGTTCAAGGCATCAAGAATGCATGCCTCCTAGTATTAAGTGTGGGTGACATATATGGAATATATGCAGCGGAGGTGATGCAAATGACAATACTTAGATTTATCGCATAACACTTGTCTAGTGGAATTAAAAATATTTGGGCCGTGTTTATTTTTTATAGCTAGAAAAAGTAACTTATAAATAGTGACAATTTTATTAATTGTTTTTATAGATATTATAGTGTCAATAATGCTTTACTAGTCATTTTATTAAACACATATCATCATGTGGTAATGAATACATAAGAAAATTTCATATTAATAATTGCCATAAAAAAAAATCATTTGACCTTCAATTTTTTTTAGTTTCTTATGCACTTTGATAAAATATATGTCACGAGCTTAGTAATAAATGCTTATCTAGATAATGAGGTTAGTTTTTGAGTGGTCGATTTATTATATTTTTTTCCATGAAAATTTGATATAACTTGATGATAATCAATGCTTTAGCATTAATATTACCAAGAGTACATGTTTATATTTTGTGACTACTTATTGGCGTTTTTAAAGAACATTTTTTAAAATTAATTATTTAATAGATACACTACAATAGTAAATCTAAAGAAATATTTTGATAAAGAAAATTAAAAAAACTCTGAAGAATTTCTTGAATATGGCTTAATAGTTGATTGTCAACCCATCACCCCCTTGAATTGCATATCCTCAATGGTGATTTTAATTATGATGTTAATTTATGTTGACTTCATTTTTGGTCACATAGGGCTTACATGGACATCACCCCTTGGTCCGACACAACAAGATTGGTTAAAAAGGAAACCGTCCTTTTTTTTTGGCCTGGTGTAGTCACGCTCGGCCTGTGTGTGACCACACCCCAAAATACCTTGGCGTGGTCATACTTGGCACAGGAGTGACCATGCCGCAAAGTATCTCTGTGTGGTCTCACTAGGCTTAGGCTTAAGCACGCCTAGGCAAGCCGACTTCACAATCAATGATCTATGAATGAAGTCCATGGATCATGCCCCGAATCGACACAACCTTTCACTCTTGGTGATCCATGGCTCAATAACCGTCAAACTAATCATCACCGTCGACTACCACCTTATTAAACTAATTTTGGTGGCTCTACGACCACCTTCCCCACTTGTAAAAGGGGATCTCCAACACTAGACTTGGCACTGCTCACAATGTCTTGGCATGTTTGCAGAAGAAGTGTAGAGGGAGAACATAGAAGGGATTCCAACAAGTTTCTTCCTCCTCTTCCTCCTTTGGCCAACCTCCTCTACTCTCAATAAGTTCTCCCACATTCCTCTCTTAAGTTATGCATTTATTTTCTTAAAAGTTTTAAACCAAGTTTAATCAACTTAAAGGCCTAGGATTAAGCCTTGGTTTGGGTTTGACTCAGGTCAAGCCAAACCCAGCCTAACCCAAACTCACTTAGCCTAAACCTAGCCAAACCTAACCTAAAATCCTAGACCTAATCCAACCTAACTCTACCTTAAACCTAGCTAAACCTTGCCCAAAATCTAAACAAACCTAACCTAACCTAATTTTGACCCAACCTAGACCTGACCCAAAGCAAACCTAACTCAGGTCTGACCCAACCCAGACCTGACCCAAACCTAAACTAACACAAGTCAGATCCAACCTAGTGTTGACCTCATTTTTTGTGAGATCCAATTCCCTTCTTTAGAAGCCTAGGATATAGCCATAGGACTTTTTTGTTGACTATCCTAGAGAACTAGTGATGAAACCCACCCACATAAAAATTCTAAAAACTTCTTGACTTTTCTTGCGAAGTCTCACATGAGTGGTCACAAGCCCTCATTTGTCACTTTAGATGGCTAAGACCAACATGTGATGGCTCAAGAACAATTTTCCATAGGATCAATTGACCTTAGGGAAACCCTGGGTGGCTTGGTCTTACACACACACACTTGGACTCACCACAAGTTTCCTAACACTCCCAAAACCATCAATTCACCCAAATTGATCCATCTCCCCTTTAAGGTCCACAAATACTCTTTAACTCTTTGGAAGATTATTGTGGGTTGCTCTATGTCCTTAACCATTGGTTAGGATGACTAGGACCAACATGTGAGGGCTTCAAGATGAGCNTCACTCTTGGTGATCCATGGCTCAATAACCGTCAAACTAATCATCACCGTCGACTACCACCTTATTAAACTACTTTTGGTGGCTCTACGACCACCTTCCCCACTTGTAAAAGGGGATCTCCAACACTAGACTTGGCACTGCTCACAATGTCTTGGCATGTTTGCAGAAGAAGTGTAGAGGGAGAACATAGAAGGGATTCCAACGAGTTTCTTCCTCCTCTTCCTCCTTTGGCCAACCTCCTCTACTCTCAATAAATTCTCCCAGATTCCTCTCTTAAGTTATGCATTTATTTTTTTAAAAGTTTTAAACCAAGTTTAATCAACTTAAAGGCCTAGGATTAAGCCTTGGTTTGGGTTTGACTCAGGTCAAGCCAAACCCAGCCTAACCCAAACTCACTTAGCCTAAACCTAGCCAAACCTAACCTAAAATCCTAGACCTAATCCAACCTAACTCTACCTTAAACCTAGCTAAACCTTGCCCAAAATCTAAACAAACCTAACCTAACCTAATTTTGACCCAACCTAGACCTGACCCAAAGCAAACCTAGCTCAGGTCTGACCCAACCCAGACCTGACCCAAACCTAAACTAACACAAGTCTGATCCAACCTAGTGTTGACCTCATTTTTTGTGAGATCCAATTCCCTTCTTTAGAAGCCTAGGATATAGCCATAGGACTTTTCTGTTGACTATCCTAGAGAACTAGTGATGAAACCCACCCACATATAAATTCTAAAAACTTCTTGACTTTTCTTGCGAAGTCTCACATGAGTGGTCACAAGCCCTCATTTGTCACTTTAGATGGCTAAGACCAACATGTGATGGCTCAAGAACAATTTTCCATAGGATCAATTGACCTTAGGGAAACCCTGGGTGGCTTGGTCTTACACACACACACACTTGGACTCACTACAAGTTTCCTAACACTCCCAAAACCATCAATTCACCCAAATTGATCCATCTCCCCCTTAAGGTCCACAAATACTCTTTAACTCTTTGGAAGATTATTGTGGGTTGCACTATGTCCTTAACCATTGGCTAGGATGACTAGGACCAACATGTGAGGGCTTCAAGATGAGGTCTCATAAGACTCTTATGACATTGGGAAGCTCTTCCATGGCTTACATACTCACCACCTAAAACCATCCAACATTGTCCAAAATCACCCAAATTTAACAAAATTTCAAAAAAATACCCAAAATTGTTGAAATCCCCAATTTCACTCAAAACTTCACGAAAACCAATTCTAGTCATCAAATTTACCCAAATTCACACAAAATTCCCCAAATTTACCAAATCCCCAAAATTCCTAATTTTACTCAAACTATCTGATTTTCACCCAACATCCACCAAATGATAAATCCAAATCCAATTCAAGTCCCAAATTCCATCATGACAAATTCAAAATTTCATGTAGCCCACATGATTAATTTTCAAAAACCATCAACATTAAATCTAAGCCCAAATTCCAAGTCCAAAATTAAACTCTTTACATCAAAATTCAAATGCCCAAATTCCAAGCCCAACTTTTAAACTTCTTCAAAATTAAATGAGCCCACGTGACATGAAATTCCCCTCTTATCCATTTGATTAAAATTAAACCTTATGTCCTAAAGTTCATAATTTAATAAACCAAATTTGGCCTCATGACACCACCTCACAAAATGTCCCATTTTCCACTTTCCTTCTTTATGAAAATAACTAAGTCATATGTAAGCCTCGAAGCCATGTCCAAGCCACATGCAAGCCTCCTTAGCCCCACACATGTCATCCTCCCGTAAATGGTAAAAGGAGGACCTACCTTCAAGCCTCCTAGATAGTGCTTCACCTCTTCCATAGCCTGTATTTAAACCCTCAAGCCCCATGAATGGGTTTTCATGATCTGAAACCAAAGACCAACAATCACATCAGCCACCATGGGGAGTTGAACCAAGCCATTCCCATGGACCAAACCCAAGTCAAACCCAAAAGTGGCCTAAAACCCCTTCCACTTCAATCCACTCATAGGCACATGATACAACTCAATTGGCTTCACATTTTCTCACCACTGAACTCCCTCAACAAGATGGTGACATCCCATAGACCGACCACCACCCTAGCCGCCAGAAAACACCAGACATGAGGGGCCGCCCATGGTCAAAACCCAAAATTTGAACTCCCCCACTAGGCNAAAACCCCTTCCACTTCAATCCACTCATAGGCACATGATACAACTCAATTGGCTTCACATTTTCTCACCACTAAACTCCCTCAACAAGATGGTGACATCCCATAGACCGACCACCACCCTAGCCGCCATAAAACACCAGACATGAGGGGCCGCCCATGGTCAAAACCCAAAATTTGAACTCCCCCACTTGGTTTACTCCCATTGGACATCGACACTTGTTTTCCCTCCACCTAAGTGCCATCTCGGACTACCTGTTTAGCCCAGTTGAACCCTAATTTCCTGCCTATAAAACCACCACCACCTCATGACAAAAAAAAAAAGAAGTGTACCAACCTAAGGGAAACTCTGCCAATTGTCTCCAAACCCTTCTAGCACTCACACGAAGCTCATCCCCACCATGTTAAGACCCTAAATAGACCACAAAATCCTACTTTTCAAACTCAAATCGAGGGTTTTTTTGGCCACTTCACCCAACTTCTCAAAACTCCAAATTAATCATCCCAAAAACTGCACCATACCTCAAAACCACTTCAGTGATCAAAACCTCCCATTCCCGACCATAGAGCAAATTGNTCAAACTCAAATCGAGGGTTTTTTTGGCCACTTCACCCAACTTCTCAAAACTCCAAATTAATCATCCCAAAAGCTGCACCATACCTCAAAACCACTTCAGTGATCGAAACCTCCCATTCCCGACCATAGAGCAAATTTGTGCTTGAAAGACATTTGTGGAACCAAGGCAAAGCTTTTCAACCAACCCAATCGAAACATCAACTCGTAGTCAAAGGTATAGCTCAAAAATCCCTAATTTTTCCTTGGTTTGGACCTCTGTGAAAGAATTTTATATATCATGCATATTTAGCCATATGGATGTGTTCGTTTCACTCAGATGAAGGTGTAGGAACAAATTGCAATTAATTTAGTTAAGTATCAAGCAAGATCTTAGAGTTAAAATGCATACGGTTCACGGGTTATAGACGATCGGGGACAATGAACGGATGCCTTTCATTTTTTCATGTATCGAACAAATGACGGAGATCAGGTCAGACAGGATGATGTTACGTGAACCGTAGGCCGAGTCAGTGACTGAGGTGTAAAGCGCAACAAATCTGCGGACGACACATGGGCTTTCCATGGGTCAATTGATGCAGTCAGCGCCAGGTTAATTAAATACAGAAAATGATATTTAACTTAAAAAATTCATTTCTTGGTGCAACAACAAAATCTTTAAAATAAAATAAAAATACCTCTATTCTCAGTGAAACATAGAAGAATTTAATGGACCAAAAATAAAAATCTTTATTACNACAAAATCTTTAAAATAAAATAAAAATACCTCTATTCTCAGTGAAACATAGAAGAATTTAATGGACCAAAAAATAAAAATCTTTATTAAATATTTTGTTTTAAATTAATTATAAACCAGAGATAAATTTAATTATAATTAATTAAATAATTATCATAATCACTTGAGATTTTGAGGTTTTTTTTTTAATGAACCTAGGGGTGTTCTCTGATTTTTTTAAGGTTAGAGGGCACCCTTAACATCAAAAGCCCTAATTTTTTTAGGAATTTCACCTTGTTTTAATTAAAAAAAATATAAAAAATAAAATAAAAACCAAAAAATATAAAATCAAGTTTGTTGTTTTCACTATGGTCAAAGGACTTTACGAAAATAAAAAAAGCGATTTAAAATAAAAATGCATTACAAAGTATTTTTCTATTTAAAAATTAATAAATAAATTAAAATATGTAAATAGAGCTCAAAAAATCACAAAATACATCAAATTAAAGAAAATAACCTTAGGATGTTTCCATAAAAAATTAAAATTTTGAAAACTCATTCTTTAATATGAAAATATTTTTGTTAGAAAATAGTAATTTTTGCTTAGAATAGTTCCAGAAAATAAAAAAAAATTAGAAAATTATAGAATCAAGTTCACTTTTAGCTATTTTCTTTGAGGACAGAAACACCTTGAAAAAAATAAAATTAAGGTCATAATAAAAAAGTTCACTTTTAGCTATTTTCATAATTAAAAATTACAAAAAATATAAATATACCTCAAAATTTCACAAATTATTCCTTGATAATGAAAACCACTAAGAAATGCTTTCACAATCCTTTAAAATTATAAAAAATATTTTTTAAATGGTTAAATCTATTTTTCTGTACTTTTTGTTTAAAAAAATTATAAAAAAATAATAAAATAATAAAATAAATTTTTCTGAGTTTTCTGAAGTCACAGAGATTAAAGAAAAAGAAAAAAAATAATTTCCAAAATAAAAAATATGTTCTGTATTTATTTATTCATTAAAATTAACTAAAAATCATAAAAATAAAATTATAATTAAAAAATTCATGAAAGCTATCCTAAGTAGTCCTCTGACTCATAAGAATTTAATAAAATTTTGCGAAGGACAGAAATTATGTTTTGGTTAATGAAATTAATTAACTTTGNAAATTATAATTAAAAAATTCATGAAAGCTATCCTAAGTAGTCCTCTGACTCATAAGAATTTAATAAAATTTTCCTGAGGACAGAAATTATGTTTTGGTTAATGAAATTAATTAACTTTTAAAATTCATAATATAGACCAAAATAATTATAAAAAATAAATAAAAATTAAGAAATCTAAATTATCCCTTTATGTTTCCATTAACTCATGAGTAATAGGCCAACAAAGTTTCATGGTTATTTGAGTTAAACTAAAAGAGTTATGAGTAGAAATCCCTAGGGGTAAAATGGTAAATTTGAAATTTTGTACTTTAATTAAAATTTAGCTTATACCAGAGGGTAAAAGAGCAATANATTTGAGTTAAACTAAAAGAGTTATGAGTAGAAATCCCTAGGGGTAAAATGGTAAATTTGAAATTTTGTACTCTAATTAAAATTTAGGTTATACCAGAGGGTAAAAGAGCAATTTTTATGATAATTAATCCTCTGAGATGATTGAAACACAAGGGTAAAAGAGTTGAAACCAATTCACAATATTTTCTACCAAAGTTCATAATTGTAATTCTTCAAATGTTGAATATCAGAAGACAATTAAGTTTGGATGATTCAAGTGTAAGGGGGCACAAGTTAGGAAGACAATAATCTACTGATTTGAAGTCCCAAACCAATGGTTAAGCATAATTCAATCTTTCAACAAGAGTCAAACTCATCTCATAGAAGTTTTTTCAGAATTACAAATTTATCCTTAAATAATCCAAGAGCTTGGTAGTGAGCTATGCCTGATCTAACATCATATAAAGAGGATTTAAAAATTAAACATAGTTATCATAAACATTCCTAAAACACTACGAGTTCAAGCCAAATTGAGAAGACAAAATAAAATTCCTTTAAGTGATTAAGCTTACCCCTAGGGGTGACTACTCACTATTTACGTTCGTTTTTCTCTCTTTTATTTTAGAAGGAGTCGACAGTCTGTCGATCATTGTATACTTCCCACATTCGAATAAAACTCCTTCCCGAATCAGATTAATGATTCGAAGAGGAGAGAAACCAAATAAGAAGGGACATATGACAAAGCAACAAACAAGAGAAAACACAAAAAATGGAGAGTCTATGTGCGGTAAACCTTCAAGGATAGGTTAAGAGTATTGGACGAAACAAGATCGGGCAAAAGCACCTTAAACCAATATCTGTGAAAGAATATCCACATAGACTACTCATAACCAGAGATTCAGATGTAAGTGCCTGTTCTAGGGTCAAGAGCACTCCTAAGGGAACGTATCCCATTTGGTTAATTACATCTTAGGGGGAACCCAAGAATACTCTCTATAAAAGGAGTTTTACTTGGATTATCGTGAACCTGGGGTAATAGTTACTCAAGGAAAGATTATTCTTTGTGGGAACAGTCCATATGCTTCAAAGCTCGTGCTAAGCCAACAGGCAGAAAGTGAGTCTCTCATATTCCAAGTGGATAGCGGCTCATCGACACGCGAGACCTACGAAATAACCTAAATCATCTTGACGGGGATATCCCAACATCTCAAAGCACTTCCAGGCCAAAGGGCAGAGGACAAATCGTCGTATCCCAAATGAGCGGCAGCTCATCGGTATTGGGTCGTCAAGGTGATATCAACGAACTCAAGGAGCGATAAAGCTCAATAAGAGGAGGGTAGAGTGATCCTAAAAGGTAAAGGTAATTGAGTCATGGTACCACAGACCCATCATTCACAGCTACTAGGACCCTAAGTCTACCTGGTCGTGAAGGTAGTCGACCCAACACGTCCTGGGGTCTTCGGTCAGCAATCCATGAATTGCGTCATCCACGGAACCTTGGTAGCCCTAATTTCAAAGGAAAGAAACTCTATCATATGACTAAAAGCCAGAGCTCTAAGATGGGGGACTTATACCTGCCGAAGTGACAAGGATGCCTTAGGAAGGAAAAGACAGTGGAGGTTCAACTACAAAGCTGTAAACACTTCAAACAAAAGGACTTACATCTAGCCTGGGTCGGGGAGCCTTCTAACACCCTAGGCGCACTAGACAACTACCTATATAAAGATATGTTGGGCCAGTCGGGTTGAAGAAGCACAGGGGCTCCTCCTCGGGACATGCAGATACGACTGCAGTTATCTAGAGCAGTCCTTAAGTATTGTGGAAACCCTATTAATATAAGCCGAAAAATAAAAGTGAAATTTTTGAATCTTGAATATTTTAATCCTTTTAATTATCTTGAATATTTTATTTAGAATTTTTAAGTAGAAAAAATAGGATTTTAAGTCCTAATGAGCCTATGTATTATTGTGAAATCTCAGATAAACTAGAGAAAGGAACAAAGAAAACACATGCAAGTGCAAACATGCAACGTGATGCAAAAAAACAAAATAAGCCAAATCAAAATAATAAACAGATCGGTGTCGCTGGGTCAGCAACATATCCCGGAAAAGAAAAAGGCGGTCGGACTCCACATATAAATGTCTGGTCATAATTCTATATATCAATATAAAATGCAAAATTAAGATATGGGGCACGAGCATCTGCTCCTGGTCCCCTCCACGTGGTTGCCGCACCAAACACATTGGAACCCGTGCCCGTATCTTATTTATGCTACATGACTCTCCTAGACTCTAAAAGTACATAAAGAAAAGAAAAAGACTCAATCCTACATGAAAATAAGTGTCAGCAGGAAAGCTCACATGCAAATAACAAATCATGAGCCATGCCTTAAAATTATGGAGCTAACCTGCAAGCAAAAGAGTCAGAAATCATTACTTGCTCCCCCATAGCGGTACCTGTGTGTGTGCATATAAATAGCCATGACTTCTTGCAGAAAAGCGCCCTAACACACTACCATACATATGTAGCATGCAGTCACATTACAAGCATAATGCAAAATAAATATACTTGACTAGGACAATCAATCCAATAGAGAACAATAGCCAGGCATAAAAAAGACTACCTAGCACCCAAAATCCTAGCGTAGCACACCATCTAACAAAAAGTGCTAGTATCTAAGTGCGGGGTAGGTCTGGGTATAGTATGACTTTGACAGGGTCACCATACCGGCCCGATCCTAAACATCCAAAAGGTCTAAAGGGTGTCACAAAGAATGGGACACGAGATAGATCTATTAGATTTTTAGCAGATTCATACTCATGCAAATCTCGATGACTTAACTCACATTGCTCACCGGGTTCAACCCAACAAGCAATGCTAGTTAAGGCATCGCGACCAACATGGGGTCACTCTCCTAACGAGCCTGGCTCGCTACCCATGCAAACATGCAAATGCAAATGCAGACAATCATGTGACAGAAGTGATGAGTGTACCGTGGGGCAACGACTCAGGAGAGAATGGAGATACCATGTAGGCAACAGCCCAAACAAATGTGTCGTAGCGGCAGTGACCCGAAGGGTGGGCAAGCCATGGGGGCAGCGACCTGAAGAATGTGTGCCTAAGTGACAGTGGCCGAAAGGGATAGGCGTGTCGTGGAGGTAGTGTCCCGAGGAAGGTGTGCCGAGGCGGAAGTGACCAGAGGAGACAGATGTGTCGTGGCAGCAGTGGCTCGAAGAAATGGGTGTGCTGTGGAGCCNGATCCTAAACATCCAAAAGGTCTAAAGGGTGTCACAAAGAATGGGACACGAGATAGATCTATTAGATTTTTAACAGATTCATACTCATGCAAATCTCGATGACTTAACTCGCATTGCTCACCGGGTTCAACCCAACAAGCAATGCTAGTTAAGGCATCGCGACCAACATGGGGTCACTCTCCTAACAAGCCTAGCTTGCTACCTATGCAAACATGCAAATGCAAATGCAGACAATCATGTGACAGAAGTGATGAGTGTACCGTGGGGCAACAACTCAGGAGAGAATGGACATACCATGTAGGCAGCAGCCCGAACAAATGCGTGTGTCGTAGCGGCAGTGACCCGAAGGGTGGGCGTGCCATGGGGGCAGTGACCTGAAGAATGTGTGCCTAAGTGACAGTGACCGAAAGGGATAGGCGTGTCGTGGAGGTAGTGTCCCGAGGAAGGTGTGCCGAGGCGGCAGTGACCAGAGGAGACGGATGTGTCGTGGCGGCAGTGGCTCGAAGAAATGGGTGTGCTGTGGAGCTAGTGACCCGGTTATGTAAAAAGGTAGGTGAATATGCAAACAATCATGCATATGTACACAAATAACATGCAGTGGTGAAAGTGGTCGGTTTACTGGGCCGGAGCGGCCGGTCGAACCAAAGTGAGACGCTCGTCGGACCGAGGTGGCCAGTCAGAGTGAAGTGAAATGCTCGTCAGGCCGGGGTGGCCGATTGGAGCCAACTAAGATGCTCACCGGGTCGGGGCGGCCAATTGGAGCAAAGTGAAAAGCTCAACCGGCCGGGGCGGCCGATTGGAGTGAAGGAAATGCAACATGGACCAAACAAAAATGCAATATGCAGCAAACCAACATGCATGTAGCAAACCGGGCTCGTGCTAGCGACCTCGCCTGGGAAACCTATGGTTTAGACTCTTGGATATGCAGCATCGCCACCTTCTCCTCTGGTGGGGAAATGTGAGGAGTTTCTCCCAGATCTCCGAGGGGGAAACTCTCCACGGTGTTGCAAAATAGGATATCTACAAAGCTTTTCCTATTTTGGGAACTCCTCCTGACTTTGCAATGCTTGTTAGCTAAAAAGCTTCTCTTGCTTTGCCAAGTCTGTAGAGGGCGTCGGTGGCTTTGTTCGCCCTCAAGGAAGCGGCGGCTGAGAGCGATAGGGATAGAGGAGAGAGATTGTGGAAGCCATCGTTACGTTTAGAGATAGGATTTTTTTTATTGATATATTATAATAATAATAATAATATTATAAATATTTAAATCTCTCCGTACATTTTCGTCGAACACGTCATCACAATGAATTGAATGTCCCTCATTGGTAAAATCGACATTCCAGATGCACTGGTGTGGTCCGTTTCATCGTTCGGGATTTTTTGGGCCACTTTTTCGACGATCATGCCCAAAAATAATATTCACACATTTTTACCCCGCCCGCAAAGTCGTAGCAAAGTGGACGTTCTCCCTAAGTAAAATCGACGTTCCAGACTCACTCGAGTGGTTTGGGCTCATTTGAACATCTTCACTAACAATCGAGCCAATTTAAGTCACTTCTGCATGCGACACAAAAACTAATATTCGTCGATCCAATCAAAGTAGTCCGATGAGTATAATACTGGTCGGCCTACGCCTAAGCAAAAGCCAATGCCTAGCAGAATGAACTTGGCCATATGCCCCTCAGTATGTGTTGAAAGGTCCTTGGTGAGTATCTAAACTATCGCATGGCTGCGGATAGGCCGTAAGCTATCCAAGGTCAAGCAGGTGGACACCTTACACTCGTGACATCAAAAATTGATGCTAACAAAGGACCCCAACAAGTGTGCTATGCAGTCAAGACACAGTGCACTTGTTGAAAGATGCTCAATTTTTGATTAAGCCCAGGTTTATAATGAAGCTATGCAGCCTAAGCGATAAAAAACAACCAAGTACCCTAGGAAGGAAAAGTTACGATAGCTAAATTCACTTCTAGGAGGATGGAAAGGAATGCACATGAGACTGATATCCATCCCGACAACGGGTTCAAAGGCTGTAGAGGCATGACCCAGAAAAGTGGTTTAGAGGCTGTAGAGGCATGACCACGCCCAGTAGGTTCAGAGGCCATAGAGGCGTGACCTACGAATGAGTTCAGGGGCCGTAGAGACATGACTCAGAAAAGTGGTTCAAAGGTCGTAGAGGCATGACCACGCCCACTAGGTTCAAGGGTCGTAGAGACATGACCTACAAATGGGCTTAGGGGCCGTAGAGGCATGACCCAACATTGTGATTAAGGGGCCGTAGAGGCGTAACCACAAAAAAAATAGGTTCAGAGGCCATAGAGGCGTGACCTAAGGGTGAGTTAAGAGGTCATAGAGACGTGACTCAATCCGATGGTTCAGGGGTCACAGGGGCATGAACACACAACACTAAGGGGTTAAAGCCTCAAATGCCTGCACATCATCGATGAGGACCGTCGGGCTACATGTCACACATGAGCGGAAGGCAGGTTGGCTAGTTAGTCGTGATCCCAATATTTTGTATATGTAAGGATTTATGAATTTGACACCACTATTTAAAGATTCCCTCGATTCCCTCCACCTGGGGGCTAACATTCTCGTATCAAAATCTAAAATAATAAACCAAGTTGGGGGCTTTAACCTGTCATTTTAAATTCCTTACGTCCTACACCCATCAATGAATATTTCCCTATTTATTTGCACTCAATCATATGAACTACATTCTCTTTCATAAAACGTCATGTGATTCTTTCTAATTGTTGACTGAGGCAATACTAGCCCGGTTCTTACATGTTCTCACAAAAAAATTTAACATCTGGATTGACCAATTCAAGAAATAGAGTGCATGGATTTAAATCATCACAACTTCTTCCAACATTAAAGATCAATACTCTCCATAATTCTCTGCAGATTTAAATCATCACAACTTCTTCCATCATTGAAGATCAATACTTTCCACAACTTTTGGATTTAAATCATCACAACTTCTTCCAACATTAAAGATCAATACTCTCCACAACATCCATCCAAAACTTAATATTTAAATCATCACAACTTTTTCCAACATTAAAGATCAATACTCTCCACAACTTCCATCCAAATAAATCATCACAACTTCTTCCAACATTAAAGATCAATACTCTCCACAACTTCCATCCAAAACAATCATCACAACTTCTTCCAACATTAAAGATCAATACTCTCCACAACTTACATCCAACACTTCACAACTTCTTCCAACATTAAAGATCAATACTCTCCACAACTTCCATCCAAAACTTAATTACACATCACAACTTCCAACATTAAAGATCAATACTCTCCACAACTTCCATCCAAAACTTAATTACTTCGATGAAAAGAAAACTACTCAGAATCCATGGAGAAAACAAAACCACACTTTAGTTTAAAAGAAAAAATTATTGTCAAACNTATGCAAACAATCATGCATATGTACACAAATAACATGCAGTGGTGAAAGTGGTCGGTTTACTGGGCCGGAGCTGCCGGTCGAACCAAAGTGAGACGCTCGTCGGACCGAGGTGGCCGGTCAGAGTGAAGTGAAATGCTCGTCAGGCCGGGGTGGTCGATTGGAGCCAACTAAGATGCTCACCGGGTCGGGGCGGCCAATTAGAGCAAAGTTGAAAGCTCAACGGGCCGGGGCGGCCGATTGGAGTGAAGGAAATGCAACATGGACCAAACAAAAATGCAATATGCAGCAAACCAACATGCATGTAGCAAATCGGGCTCGTGCTAGCAACCTCTGGATTGACCAAATCAAGAAATAGATGAAGTGCATGGATTTAAATCATCACAACTTCTTCCAACATTAAAGATCAATACTCTCCACAACTTCCATCCAAAACTTAATTACATATCATTTTAAGAAGAAAGATAAAGAAAACTACTCAGAATCCATGGAGAAAATAAAATCACACTTTAGTTTAAAAGAAGAAATCATTGTCAAGTCAATAACAAGTCTCAATTAAAACTAAAAGTAGTCTAAAACAAAGATAAAAACTTATCTCAAGTCCTCCACCAAACTCTTGAAATTCCTTTGAATCTCTTCTCTTTTACAATCACTCAAAATAAAATAACAAAAAGGATAAAGTAAATAAAAAAGTTATTCCTGAAAATCTCTCTGAACTAACTCTCCAGAAAAGAACTTTCAAAACTTGCCAATATTTTAAGGACTATTTTCTAATTCCTCTCTTCTTTCTATTATAGATTTATAAGAGGTGCCTTGGGATCTCTTAAAAATGTGTCTTGATTCGATGTATTTGCCCAAGAGATGAATTATTTCATGATAATTTTCATCCATAGTGGTTATAATCACCTATTAAGCCAATGGGTGCCTCAAAAACCTCTTCGAAATTTGTGAGAACCGATTTTACTCGTGTAGTAACTGCCACTAGCGCTTAAGCCCGGAGTCTCGGCGCTTAGACGTGACCTTATCTGTTNTTATAATCACCTATTAAGCCAATGGGTGCCTCAAAAACCTCTTCGAAATTTGTGAGAACCGATTTTACTCGTCTAGTAACTGCCACTAGAGCTTAAGCCCGGAGTCTCGGCGCTTAGACGCGACCTTATCTGTTTAACCGGCGCTTAAGCACCGCATCTGGCGCTTAGGCGCCAAAACTCTTTTGCACAAATTTTCACATGATCATTTTTCACTCCTTTAAGCATTTTTTCTATTTTTACTTGTATCTGCAAGAAAAACACGAAAATACCTTCTATTAAAGCGCAATATCTCAAAAATAGGTAAAACAATGTAATCAAAATCCCTCAAACTTAAAATGTTACTTGTCCTCAAGTGACACTTCAATCTTTAAAAATCAAATATGGATGATATGTATATGAGTTTCTTTAGGAATTACTAAAATTTGGATTTAGAAATATAGTAGCCCAATTTAGAAAAAATAATTAGTAAATGAGACCAACTTAAAGTTTGAAAATTTTTAATGTTAAGAACTATGAAAATATGAGTTTCTATCTAATTCAGAAATATTGTAAGTTCTCTAAATTTAGATTTTAGTTCTTTTAGTTTATCTGCTTAAAAAATTTTATTAAAAATAATTTTACTTACTATATTATATTTATAAGCTTAAGATTTTATCATGTCTTATACTTTAAAAAGATCAAATGTAGAACCAATTTTTGATTAGGCACTAATCCTCAAGCTTCTCCTCCCTTACATTTCTTTTCTTTTCTTTTTCTTTTTCTTTTTTCTTTTTCTTATTCTTTTTCTTTTTTAGGCAAGGAATATTATATCTAGATAGACCTTTAATGATTTTGAATTTCACTTCTCCTTTCCTAAACTAAAGTCTTGATATAAAACTTTTACTTATAAATATAATAATAGTTTTTGAAAATTATTTTAATAAAAGAAATTTAAGTATTAAAATAAAAGAAATTTAAGTATCAAAAATAAAAGTCTAAATTATCTAAATTTTTCAAAAATACAATTTTTCTTACCTAAAGACAGTCACATATAATTAAAATCATTTTTTCTATACTAAAAATTTTTAACTTAAAGTTTTTCTTCATTACTTAAAATTTTAACTAAATTTTTTTACTCATTTCTATCTATACTAAAAATTTTTAACTTAAAATTTTTCTTCATTACTTAAAATTTTAACTAAATTTTCATACTCAATTCTAAAATTAAATTTTACTTCCCTAATATAACTTCATATACATAATCAATTTTTCTTTTAAAATTAAATTCACTTGTAGTACATTTGAGGAAAAATAAAATTCCAATTTTTAAAATATTTTTCATCCCCCCAAACTTAAATTTTTAACAGATTAAACCGCTTAGCATTATATATATATAAGCAGGAATGAAAATTTAAAAATAACAAGCTAACATGAATTTTAAACCCTAATGATACAAGTATAAAACTAAAGATAGGAGTNCTTCCCTAATATAACTTCATATACATAATCAATTTTTCTTTTAAAATTAAATTCACTTGTAGTACATTTGAGGAAAAATAAAATTCCAATTTTTAAAATATTTTTCATCCCCCCAAACTTAAATTTTTAACAAATTAAACTGCTTAGCATTAGATATATATAAGCAGGAATGAAAATTTAAAAATAACAAGCTAACAGGAATTTTAAACCCTAATGATACAAGTATAAAACTAAAGACAGGAGCAAAATTAATTTTTGATCAACTTTCTATATTTTATTTTAGTTTAACATGTAGAGATTCAATAAACTTCTAAACAATAGGTATAAAAGCAAATAACACACTAACATGATAAAAGAAAAATACATGAAAATAATTTTTGAATTTCAAGTTTAAGATCTAAGCTAGCAAGATTTTCTACTTTATAACAGATATGAAATTAAGTTAAGTTCTAAACTAACTAAATCACAATACTAAACACAAAACAACAACTACTACCCTAAAATTTTAAAAACGAAATACTATCTAACACAATAATCACAACATCAACAAGACATAAAAATTCAAAACACCAAAACAACACACAAATGCAAATGTAGCAGGCTCAGACCACATAGGTCACATCATATTACAATCATAAAATGAATCTCTTAGCTCTACTCTTCATCCTCAGAATCACCACTGTACCATTTTTCTGCAGGTTCATAATCAGAATATTGAGGATATGGAGGAAATTACACTTCTGGTTCACATCTAATCAGGCTTTCCAAAGATGAGTGGAATTTCTCTTCATAATCACTCTTCCATCTATTATAACTATTAGTATCATCTGCAAAACGTTCTAAATTTTGTACCTTATCAGCGATAAAATTGATATTGCCCATCATCTTCTACAATAACTCATCCCGAGTCTTGGTATCATCTCTAAATGTAAAAGCACGAGAAGTAGATGGTCGTGATGAAGATGCATTAGAGGTAGATGCAATAGACATCTCTAATCCATAACTTCTGGAAAATCCTCCTCTCCAGCCAAAAATTGAATGCTCAGAATAAGTCTTCACATTCTCCTTTGTAATGGGCTTTAGAGGTAACATAACTTCCTCCCAACTATCATATTTAACTCCAGTCTGCTCGCATAATAAAAATATCAAGGAAGCAAATCCCATACTTGCAGTAGTAGCAGCAACAGCAGCTGAACTGATGATAGTGTGATAGATCAAAGCTCTAATGTTGATTGTTTTCCCTCCAGAATACAACAATTCAACGTTGCTCTCTCTCTGATTACTTCACTGAGATGATTTGTCGGAAGTAGACAAGCATAAATGAAATANGTTTAAATTACTAAACTAAACTTCCAAAAGCACTAACTAAACTTCCCAAGCAATTTCCATAGATTTTTCTTCACTTTTCACCATGAATAGTAAATTTTTGAAATCTTCCAAATGTGCTCAAAATATATGGTGAAAATCTAAAATTTTTGCATAAAAGTAAAGCTCTTACCTTAAGGAACTTGGATCTAGAAAATCTCACTCGATTCCACCAGGAAATCTTCAAATTTCACTTGCCCTAGCCCTCAAAATTGTGACTTTGAGTTGGGGAAGATGATAGGAGGTTTTAAAAATGGTATTTTTGGACTTAAAATTTACTTTTAACCTTTTGCGAACCGGTTTTCGTGAACCGGTGCTTAAGCGCGGGTAAGTGGCGCTTAGACGCCTGCCTCTCTGGTTGGCTCGAGCTTGAGCGCGAGATGTGGCGCTTAGGCACCAGTGCACAATTTTTGAAAANTTGTGACTTTGAGTTGGGAAAGATGATAGGAGGTGTTAAAAATGGTATTTTTGGACTTAAAATTCACTTTTAGCCTTTTGCGAACCGATTTTCGTGAACCGGCGCTTAAGCGCGGGTAAGTGGCGCTTAGACGTCTGCCTCTCTGGTTGGCTCGAGCTTGAGCGCGAGATGTGGCACTTAGGCACCAGTGCACAATTTTTGAAATTTTTAATTATAAGTAAAATGCACTATTAGCCTAAGTAAACAACCTCTAAATGGTCTCATATCATTTAAATGACTTATTTTTACTTCCTATAACTCCCTTCTCTCTCAAAATTCTCTTAATAACTATTTCAATTTGAGGCTAAAAATAACACAAATTTTCACAAAAACAAACTTATATTAATTCACAAAAAAGTACAAACACATTTAACACTTAGTTCTCTCTCCAAAAGTCNTTACTTCCTATAACTCCTTTCTCTCTCAAAATTCTCCATAATAATTAATTCAATTTGAGGCTAAAAATAACACAAATTTTCACAAAAATGAAGTTATATTAATTCACAAACAAGTACAAACACATTTAACATTTAGTTCTCTCTCCAAAAGTTTTGGATGAGAAAATTTTTTTAAGTACAAAACGCTTAACACACATTTACAATTACACACATAAGTGACACAAACACTAAACACAAGACATAAACACAAACACACTTAAAACATGACTCCAAACACACAATTCCTAACACTTAAATTAATGTCACTCTTCATTAGAAGGAACAAATTCTTGTCTTTCAGTAGTCTCTCCAGAAATATAGAGTTGATAAAACGGATGGTGGTGACGAGCTCTAATACTATCATCTTTGATCCAATTCTGCTTAATGAACATCACCTTATCCGCTTCTTCTATATAATTGGTATGGTTGAATTGCATCTTAAGTTTCCACCCAATATGTTCTAGATAAGCATGCAATTCAAGCACCTTAGTCTCTAATACAGATATAGTATTCTCCATCTTGTTGATCTTCTCCGATATTCCTTCAATACTAACAACTAAGAAACCATTATACATCTCTTGTGCACTTTGACTGATGAACTTCTTCTTCAAATCCATCTCTCATGAAAACATTTTCTCTAAATCTCTCTCTTTCTTAGACTTTTAGGGCTAAAAATAATCCGGGGTGAAATTCCTTCACAAACTCCTTCTATTTATAGGCCTAATTCCACCTCATAACTTCTAAGCATGACTAGAAACTGCCAAGACACATTTATTACAACTAAATTACAGTTATATCTTCTAAAAATTGAAATTTGCACATGTGATTAAACTGCCACGCTTAAGCACCGGATCTGACGCTTAAGCGCCAGTGTACATTTTTGCACCAGTCAACTTAATGTTCAAATTCTTATTCTAACATGTCTAAGTTACTAAATAAAGTATAAAAATCATTACTAGCACATAATAAACTTNACAACTAAGAAACCATTATACATCTCTTGTGCACTTTGACTGATGAACTTCTTCTTCAAATCCATCTCTCATGAAAACATTTTCTCTAAATCTCTCTCTTTCTTAGACTTTTAGGGCTAAAAATAATCCGGGGTGAAATTCCTTCACAAACTCCTTCTATTTATAGGCCTAATTCCACCTCATAACTTCTAAGCATGACTAGAAACTGCCAAGACACATTTATTACAACTAAATTACAGTTATATCTTCTAAAAATTGAAATTTGCACATGTGATTAAACTGCCGCGCTTAAGCGCCGGATCTGACGCTTAAGCGCCAGTGACATTTTTGCACCAGTCAACTTAATGTTCAAATTATTATTCTAACATGTCTAAGTTACTAAATAAAGTATAAAAATCATTACTAGCACATAATAAACTCAAAAATACTACCCCAAATTTCTTAATCAGGCTCAAAACAACAATCAAAGCAAAAACACACTGATAACTATAGGTTGCCTGCCATAAAGCGCTTGGTTTTACTNAAAGCGCTTGGTTTTACTTCGTCAGCTTGACGTAACCAGTGCTCATTCTGGTTGACCCAACATCATTCCATCATTATATTTATGCTGATCCCCTATATAATAAGGTTTCAGTCTATGTCCATTCACTTTAAAAATTTTCTCAGAATTAGGATCTTAAATATCCACAACTCCATAGGGATAAAATTTTATCACAACAAATGGGCCTATCCACCTAGACTTAAGTTTTCCTGGAAATAATATTAACCTTGCATTATATAGCAAAACTTGTTGCTCTGACTGAAAACTTTTAGTAAGAATTTTTTATCATGCCACATTTTCATATTTTCTTTATAAATCTTAGCACTCTCATAAGATTCATTCATTATCTCTTCAAGCTCATTTAACTGTAGCAATCTTTTATCACTAGCATAATTCCTTATCTCTTCAAGCTCATTTAATTGTAACAATCTTTTCTCACCAGCAACTTTTAAATGATAATTGAACTCTTTAATAGCCCAATATGCTTTATGCTTAAGTTCAACTGGTAAGTGACAAGCTTTCCCAAATATTAACATATATGGCGACATTCCTATAGGAGTTCTATATGAAGTCCTATAAGCCCACAAAGTATAGTCAAGTTTGACTGACCAATCCATTTTTGTTGGATTCATAGATTTTTCCATAATTTTTTTAATTTCTCGATTGGATAATTCAGTCAAACTNAGGTTTCAGTCTATGTCCATTCACTTTAAAAATTTTCTCAGAATTAGGATCTTTAATATCCACAACTCCGTAGGGATAAAATTTTATCACAACAAATGAGCCTATCCACCTGGACTTAAGTTTGCATGGAAATAATATTAACCTTGCATTATATAGCAAAACTTGTTGCTCTAACTGAAAACTTTTAGTAAGAATTTTTTATCATGTCACATCTTCATCTTTTCTTTATAAATCTTAGCACTCTCATAAGATTCATTCCTTATCTCTTCAAGCTCATTTAACTGTAGCAATCTTTTATCACTAGCATATTCCTTATCTCTTCAAGCTCATTTAATTGTAACAATCTTTTCTCACCAGCAACTTTTAAATGATAATTGAACTCTTTAATAGCCCAATATGCTTTATGCTTAAGTTCAACTGGTAAGTGACAAGCTTTCCCAAATATTAACATATATGGCGACATTCCTATAGGAGTTCTATATGCAGTCCCATAAGCCCACAAAGTATAGTCAAGTTTGACTGACCAATCCATTTTTGTTGGATTCATAGATTTTTCCATAATTCTTTTAATTTCTCGATTGGATAATTCAGTCAAACTACTTGTTAAGAGATTAAGCAGTAGCAATCCTATGATTTATATGATATTTCTTTAATAACTTCTCCATAATGACATTTCTGAAATAACTTCCCTCATCAGTAATGATAACTCTTGGCATCCCAAATCTACAAAATATGTTTGTTTTCAAAAATTTAGCAACACTTTGAGCATCACATTGAGGTAAAACAACAACTTTTATCCATTTGGATACATAGTCCACTGCTAACAAAATATATAAATTTCCGACATATGGTATAAATGGTCCCATGAAATCTAATCCCCAAACATCAAATATTTAAACTTCTAACATATAATTGAGGGGCATCTCATTTCTTCTAGAAATATTGCATACTCTTTGACATCTATCACAAGTTTTAATATAAGCATTAATATCTCTAAAAATTGTAGGCCAATAAAATCCAGATTGTAGAATTTTGTATGTTATTTTATCAACACCAAAATGTCCCCCAAAATCAGAATTATGACATTTTTAGATAATTTCATAAGTTTCTTCTACGGTACATATCTTTGAATGATCAGATCCTTTCCGTATTTATATAAATACCAGTCATCCCAAAAATAAGTCTTAGCTTCAGAAATAAATTTCCTCATTTGTTGGTATGTCATTTCATAGGGTTTAAGTTCACTAACAATATAGTTCATAATGTCGGCATACCACGAAACACGCCACTCATTTACAGTGAACAATTTTCATCTCGAAAATGTTCATTAATTTCCTTTTCAAAATAGAGTGGTTTTTCTAATTCAAGCATGGACAAATGATCAACAATTTGATTTTCAGTTCCCTTCTGATCTACTATTTCAAAATCAAATTCTTGTAAAAGAAGAATCCATCTTATAAGTCTCGGTTTAGTATCCTTCTTTTTCAATAAGTGTTTAATAGCAAAATGATCTGTATGCACTATGCAATGAGTTCCAATCAAATATGACCTAAATTTATCAAAAGCATATACTATTACTAATAATGTTTTTTAGTTATCAAATATGATCTAAATTTATCAAAGGCATATACTATTGCTAATAACTCTTTTTCAATTATTTTTGAGTTTCTAAGAGACTTTTACTAGCATAGTAAATAACTTTAAAAATTTTATCATATCTTTGTCTTAAAACAGCTCCAATAGAATAATCACTAGCATCACACATAAGTTCAAAAGGTTTTTCCCAATTTGGTGAAACTATAATTGGTGCAGTGATTAAGTTTTCTTTTAATTATTTAAAAGCTCTTAGGCACTCCTCATCAAAATTGAAAATTGCATCTTTCTCCGATAAATGACATAAAGGCTTAGCAATCTTAGAAAAGTCCTTAATATATCGCTTGTAGAATCCAACATGTCCTAAAAAACTCTTAATTTCCCTTACATTTATTTGATAAGGTAAATTAGCGATCACTTGAATTTTAGTAGGAACTACTTCCATACCATTTTTTGATATTTGATGACCTAATACAATTCCTCATGCTACCATAAATTGGCATTTTTCCCAGTTAAGGATTAAATATATTTCTTCACAGTGCTTAAGAACTTTAGATAAATGTTCTAAACATGAGTCAAATGAAGTTCCAAATCACTGAAAAGCTTAAGAACTTCAGAAATGAAGTTCCAAACACTGAAAAGTCATCCATGAATACTTCAATCCCTTTTTCAATTAAATTCTAAATTTGTTTCTTCACAGCGCTTAAGAACTTTAGATAAATGATCTAAACATGAGTCAAATGATTTCCAAATCACTGAAAATTCATCCATAAATACTTCAATCCCTTTTTCAATTAAATCACAAAAAATTGCCATCATACATCTTTGAAATGTAGCAGACATTATTCTAAAAGCAAAAGTACCATAAGGACTGGAAAATGTTCNCAAAATCAAATTCTTGTAAAAGAAGAATCCATCTTATAAGTCTTGGTTTAGTATCCTTCTTTTTCAATAAGTGTTTAATAGCAAAATGATCTGTATGCACTATACAATGAGTTCCAATCAAATATGACCTAAATTTATCAAAGGCATATACTGTTACTAATAATGTTTTTTAGTTTTCAAATATGATCTAAATTTATCAAAGGCATATACTATTGCTAATAACTCTTTTTCAATTATTTTTGAGTTTCTAAGAGACTTTTACTAGCATAGTAAATAACTTTAAAAATTTTATCATATCTTTGTCTTAAAACAGCTCCAATAGAATAATCACTAGCATCACACATAAGTTCAAAAGGTTTTTCCCAATTTGGTGAAACTATAATTGGTGCAGTGATTAAGTTTTCTTTTAATAATTTAAAAGCTCTTAGGAACTCCTCATCAAAATTGAAAATTACATCTTTCTCCGATAAATGACATAAAGGCTTAGCAATCTTAGAAAAGTCCTTAATATATCGCTTGTAGAATCCAACATGTCCTAAAAAACTCTTAATTTCCCTTACATTTATTTGATAAGGTAAATTAATGATCACCTGAAATTTTAGCAGGATCTACTTCCATACCATTTTTTGATATTTGATGACCTAATACAATTCCTCATGCTACCATAAATTGGCATTTTTCCCAGTTAAGGATTAAATATATTTCTTCACAGTGCTTAAGAACTTTAGATAAATGTTCTAAACATGAGTCAAATGAAGTTCCAAATCACTGAAAAGCTTAAGAACTTCAGAAATGAAGTTCCAAACACTGAAAAGTCATCCATGAATACTTCAATCCCTTTTTCAATTAAATTCTAAATTTGTTTCTTCACAGCGCTTAAGAACTTTAGATAAATGATCTAAACATGAGTCAAATGATTTCCAAATCACTGAAAATTCATCCATAAAGACTTCAATCCCTTTTTCAATTAAATCACAAAAAATTGCCATCATACATCTTTAAAATGTAGCAGACATTATTCTAAAAGCAAAAGTATCATAAGGACTGGAAAATGTTGNAAAGCTTTCCCATAAAAATTGTCTTCTATTGCACATGGAATTGTAAAGCTACTAGTATTGTTAAGCTTTTCAAANAAAGCTTTCCCATAAAAATTGTCTTCTATTGCACATGGAATTGTAAAGCTACTAGTATTGTTAAGCTTTTCAGAAAGTTTCTTCTGAATTATAGCACCGCACTCCTCACTAAGTGAAACAGTATCATTATCTTCAAACTTCGNCTCACTAAGTGCAACAGTCTCATTATCTTCAAACTTTCTTTTTCTGTTGAGAATATCCTTCATAAAATTTACATAGCTTGGCATTTGTTCTAAGGCTTCAACAAATGGAATATTGATTATAAGCTTCTTAAATATTTACAGTAATTTTGAAAATTGCTTATCCAACTTTTGTTGTCGAAGTCTCTGCGGAAATGGAGGTGGTGGTTTTTCTAAATCAATTTTTGGCAGAGAAATAGGTATTTCAGAATCTTTTAGAGCATCCTCTTTTGATTGTTCAATTTCTTTTCTCTCTACTTCAATTTCTTTCTGAACCCTACCTTCCAACTCTCTTTCGCTTGTAAGTTGTACGGCTTTAACTTGCTCTTTATTTTGGTTTTTTGGATTTGATTCAGTATTAATAGAAAGTGTTCCTTGGGATCTATTACTTAATGAACTTGCGATTTGCCCAAGTCGATTCTAAATATTTCTAATTGTAGCTCCTTGACTTTGTAATCGATTATCCATTTGTAATACCACTTCTTCTATAGACAACTTTTTATCCTTAAATTGTGTATTATTGTTGATTCCTGGAGGATAAGTAGAGCTATAATTATTATTCCCTTGGTTGTTCCAATTTTCTAATGGGTTTACTTGGTTTTTCCCCCATTTCTGATTATTACCAGCCGAATTGTTACTCCAGTTAAAATTGGGATGGTTCTTCCAATNACCACTTCTTCTATAGACAACTTTTTATCCTTAAATTGTGTATTATTGTTGATTCCTGGAGGATAAGTAGAGATATAATTATTATTCCCTTGGTTGTTCCAATTTTTTAATGGGTTTACTTGGTTGTTCCCCCATTTCTGATTATTACCAGCCGAATTGTTACTCCAGTTAAAATTGGGATGATTCTTCCAATCTGGGTTATAATAATTGGAATATGAGTTATTTTGCTTATTATTTATGGCAATCAAAGTTTCTAATGATGTTTGAGAATCTACCATTTGANAATATGAGTTATTTTGCTTATTATTTATGGCATTCAAAGTTTCTAATGATGTTTGAGAATCTACCATTTGGCATAATGATTTCTCTTCAATCATGGAAATTGGTTGAGAAAAATTCATTCCAAATTGGTCTAACTTCCTTGAACTTGCAGTAACTTGATTTACTAACATAGTAAATGCATCAGTTTCATGAATGTTGGCTACTTTTTTTAGATTCACCCTCTCAGAAGGCCATTGAAAATTATTGGTAGACATCTCTTCAATTAAAGCATAAGCATCATGAAATGATTTTGACATCAATGAACCACCAGTAGCGACATCGATAATAGATCTAAGAGGACCAATTAATCCATTATAAAAGGTTTAATTATTAACCAATCTCGTATAGTATGGTGTGTACACTTTCTTAAGAGTTCTTTAAATTATTCCTATGCTTCATAAATAGATTTCCCTCCAAATTGATTAAAAGATGTAATATCATTTCTAAGCTTCGTAGTTTTTTATGGTGGAAAATATTTAGCAAGTAATTTTTGTGTAATACCCTTTAAATCTTTCTCATGCTTTATAAATAGATTCCCCTTCAAACTGATTAAAAGATGTAATATCATTTTCTAAGCTTCGCACTTCATAAATAGATTCCCCTTCAAACTGATTAAAAGATGTAATATCATTTCTAAGCTTCCCAGCAGATAGATTCCCCTTCAAACTGATTAAAAGATGTAATATCATTTCTAAGCTTCGCAGTTTTTGTATGTGGAAAATATTTAGCAAGGAATTTTTGTGCTAAATCACCCCAAGTTCTGATAGATTCAGGTGCTAACGAATTCAACCACATCTTAGCTTTATCCCTCAGTGAGAAAGGAAATAACCTAAGTTTTATAGAATCATCTGAAACATCATCGTATTAAAATGTAGCACGCAATTCTAAACAATTGGTAAGATGCAATTTTGGATCTTCAGTTGGTGATCCCCCAAACTGATTATTTGATACTATTCGGATAATAGNCAATTCTAAAAAATTGGTAAGATGCAAATTTGGATCTTCAGTTGGTGATCCCCCAAACTGATTATTTGATACTATTCGGATAATAATAGGTTTAAACTCAAATGAATTAGCCACTATAGTAGGTTTTTGAATACTACAATGAAGTTCATCTACTGTAGGGTTAGCATAATCTTTTAAAGGTTTAAACTCTTGATGAATTTTAGCATTTTGATTATTTTGGTTTGCCATTTCTGTAATTTTTTTGGATTTTTCAAGATTTTAAATTTTTTTTNTTTAGCATTTTGATTATTTTGGTTTGCCATTTCTGTATTTTTTTTGGATTTTTCAAGATTTTTAATTTTTTTTGGTTTTTTTAATTTTTCTAATAGTTCTTTCTAATTCATAATTGTAGGGCACTAGTCCTTCAAAACCTGAACTACACATACACTAACATAAAATAAAATAAAAGAAAATAAAACATACAAAATTAGATATAATATTCAATGTTTAAATAAGGCTTTCTAAAAATAGAAATTTACTTAATTTTCTTCCCCGACAACGACGCCAAAAACTTGATCGCGATATTTTGTATATTTAAGGATTTATGAAGTTGACACCACTACTTGAAGATTTTAATCCCCGACAACGATGTCAAAAACTTGATCCCACGATGCCTAATGCTTATGCACAATATAACAATAGTTCTGATGTTATTTTTTACTTATGTTTCCTTATTTTGCAAAAAAATCNACTACTTGAAGATTTTAATCCCCGACAACGATGTCAAAAACTTGATCCCACGATGCCTAATGCTTATGCACAGTATAACAATAGTTCTGATGTTATTTTTTACTTATGTTTCCTTATTTTGCAACAAAATAAAAAATTTGATTCTGAAGAGAAATAAGAATTTAACTTTTTAATTTATATATATTTATATTGGGATACTACGCAAGTATACATATCATTATCAAGTAATATAAGACTTTTTTATTAAGACCTGAATATCGAACCCATAGGGAAGATTATGCAATATGCACTTTTAAGCNACTTTTTGATTAAGACCTGAATATCGAACCCATAGGGAAGATTATGCAATATGCACTTTTAAGAAAGTTTTTCTATTTTTAAAATGATAATTACTTAAACTAAAAATGATTTTTGTAGGAATTTAAAATTAAAATATGTTTGGTATTTTTGATATTTTAACGAAACAGTAACAACTTAAAAAGATAACTAAAATTTTTATAGAAGAAAATTACTTAATATGAAAATATCTTTCTTCTTATCATGAATTAGTAATAAGTATATAAATTCTGTTGTGGAAGTATACAAATTGTGTTCTGCCAAATAGGAGCAATAATATTCTTTACCGTTACTAGAGATGCTATAAAAAACGTTGGCTACTTTAAGTTTTGAATAATTTTGAAGACCGGCTAGGTAGGGAATATAATAGTTCTCACTCTAGAGTTCCCTCGATTCCCTCTACCTGGGGGCTAACATTCTCATATCAGAACCTAAAACAATAAACTAAGTTAAGGGCTTTAACCTGTCACTTTAAAGTCCTATAACTCTACACCCATCAATGAATATTTCCCTTGTTATTTGCACTTAATCATATGAACTACATTCTCATTCATACAACCTCATGTGATTCTTTTCAATTATTGACTGATACAATACCAGCCCGATTCTTACATGTTCTCACAACAAATTTTAACATTTGGATTGACCAAATCAAGAAGTAAATGAAGTGCATGGATTTAAATCATCACAACTTCTTCCAACATTAAAGATCAATACTTTCCACAACTTCCATCCAAAACTTAATTACTTATCATTTTAAGAAGAAAGATAAAAAAACTACTCAGAATTCATGGAGAAAATAAAACCACAATTTAGTTTAAAAGAAGAAATCATTGTCAAACCAACAACAAGTCGCAATT
>JXCR01030544.1:87354-99324 GCA_002079205.1 Phalaenopsis hybrid cultivar | reverse complement strand
ATATATATATATATATATATATATTTATTTATTTATTTATTTATTTATTTATTTATATCGGGCTAAGCCGCTATCGAGAATGATTTGGCGTGACATATCAAATTGATCTGGTACGAGGAGCTCTAATGTAGGCATCCTAGAATGACGAGATATACCATGTAAAATATGAGATTTTGCAAAATTCAAGTCCAGGTGAGATTTTTCTTAAGTACTTTTTCCTAGCCCCTGTCTTTTAATTCTTTCACCCTTAGCCTAAGTAGGCCTCGTCATTCATATCCAGGTGTCAAGGAAATATTTTCATTTTAGAGATGTCTTTAAATCCATTACTAATTTATCAGTCATCCCAATGTCACTTAAACAATTCTCTGAACATAATATCCTAAGGATC
The DNA here is from genome assembly GCA_002079205.1 of Phalaenopsis hybrid cultivar. Taxonomy (NCBI): domain Eukaryota; kingdom Viridiplantae; phylum Streptophyta; class Magnoliopsida; order Asparagales; family Orchidaceae; genus Phalaenopsis; species Phalaenopsis hybrid cultivar. The sequence goes on along the minus strand of JXCR01030544.1, from coordinate 98,936 downwards.
TTATAAAGAGAACTTTGAGATTAGAAAGTTCTTTATATTAAAGTTTCTGATTTTTTCACTCACCTCAAGCTTCTTCTCAGGAGTGTTGAACGATTTTTTTTCTTCTTTTTTTTTTGTTTTGAAGCCTTTCACATNCGAGATATACCATGTAAAATATGAGATTTTGCAAAATTCAAGTCCAGGTGAGATTTTTCTTAAGTACTTTTTTCTAGCCCCTGTCTTTTAATTCTTTCACCCTTAGCCTAAGTAGGCCTCGTCATTCGTATCTAGGTGTCAAGGAAATATTTTCATTTTAGAGATGTCTTTAAATCCATTACTAATTTATCAGTCATCCCAATGTCACTTAAACAATTCTCTGAACATAATATCCTAAGGATCTTATAAAGAGAACTTTGAGATCAGAAAGTTCTTTATATTAAAGTTTCTAATTTTTTCACTCACTTCAAGCTTCTTCTCAGGAGTGTTGAATAATTTTTTTTCTTCTTTTTTTTTTTTGTTTTGAAGCCTTTCACATTTTTTTTTGTTTTCATGAGAATGAATATTTTTGGTAAGCTTCTTTTTGTTATAAAGAAATTTCTTCTGACTCAAAAATCTTTCGAATAAAGATTCTTAGGATTTAATGACTCATTACTTTTCAAGCTTCCATCAGTCTAGCTGAATGGAAAAGTAAGGGATCCAAATAGTCTCTGAAACTACTCATACCTCAGTGACACCCATCCAGTCACTTTGAGGTGTTCTCAGGACTTAGGTGAAAGTTCATTAAAGGAAGGCATTCAGTCATCAAGACTTAGTTTGAATCCCCCCAAAACATGAGGATTTGCAAATCCTAAGAAGGTGCATACATGGTCTGGCCAAAACTTATCCTTAAGATTTATCCTAGATTCAACCTCAAGAATCATCAAAGGTGAACCCAAGATAAGATCAATTAAGGGGTGTGATTCCTTTTAGAACCATCTCAATGACCTCCAGAAATTGGTGTCGGAGTATCAAGAGTTGCATAGGTATCTCAGTTAGATAAGTAGGGTCGAATCGGTAAAAATAGATATCGAGGTATCCCGACAAGTAATCGACTAACTTATAGAGATAAGATGTCTAATCAGTTCAACATGATTGTTGACAAGGTGATAAAAATCAACCAAGTCAAACAAAACATCCATAAATTTGGATATGGGAGAGGTGAATAAATTTCCAAAAGATGCTCTTTCACCAAGAACAGACTAAAAAGTCAATAAAGATGTGGATAGGTGAGGTACCAAATCCTAGTCAGGTTCAGAGTAACTGATTAAATCAAATGCTTAGACATGTAGAATAGTCTTAGCAACAAAATTATCTCATATAGAGCCTAACCAAAAGGCAAACCAACTTGAATCGAATGAGGCACTCAAACAGTCTGGGAGACGCGCATCCCAGCGAAACATGGATCAATCAAGACTAGCAAGATGGTCTAATCGATATAACATGTTATCAACAAAGAGGTTTTGGGGGTGTGCCCCAATTGGAGTATAGAACATCCATAATAGCCTTGCTTAATATGTGAAAAGTGATTGGATAAAGCGCTCTTTGAAGCAAAGGAAAGTAAACCCCTCGCTGTTAAATGTAGAACGTCATTCTACATGCAGCGTTGAAATATCAAAAGATGTGATGGCTTGAATTTGCCTAACTCACTAAGTATTTTCCAAAGTAAGGCGATCAACTTCTGTCCTAAGAAAAAGGTGAGAATCAACAGGGGTGTGCCTCGGATATCCCTTTATCAACGTAGGAAAAAATTCATCGAGCATGATGAAGAGCAAGCCACGACATTTTCCTTATGATTGTGGAAAAAGTGGGCACATCAAATGTGGGCAAATGCCACTCCAAAAGGGTCATAATGATATCTGACACAATATCTGTTACAGTTGCACTAAGTACCACACCAAGGGTCCCATGCAACACCTTGAAGGGTTTCATGGCCTGCACGACAGAAAGCAAATACCCTGGCCTCTTAACGGATCGACAGGTGAGCCTCGATCTCCTACTACGAGGGCNATATCTGACACAATATCTGTTACAGTTGCACTAAGTACCACACCAAGGGTCCCATGCAACACCTTGAAGGGTCTCATGGCCTGCACGACAGAAAGCAAATATCCTGGCCTCTTAATGGATCGACAGGTGAGCCTTGATCTCCTACTACGAGGGTCTATAGGATAAGAAGAATAAAGAAGTTCTTTAGGACTTTTAAAGAATCTGGATAAAGAACTTCTTTCCAGGAAGAGGACCCAGTCCTCGTAGAGGAAAATTGGAATCCAAACAAGTATAGAGACCCGTGGCTAAGACAATTGCCATAGTTACAACAATTTGTTCCTATTCCTCTAGNCTTCTTTCCAGGAAGAGGACCCAGTCCTCGTAGAGGAAAATTGGAATCCAAACAAGTATAGAGACCCGTGGCAAAGACAATTGCCATAGTTACAACAATTTGTTCCTATTCCTCTAAATGCCCTTACCCAATGTAGGGACAGACAAGATCTCAGAGAAACCCAGAACAACGGGGGCTGGGACGGTTGTCAAAACAGCGGAAACCTTTTCTCTTAAAGAGGAAGCTGCTCCTACGATCTTCTAAGTCAGAGAACTTATGGTAGCGGTGACAACACAAACTGCAAGGTGAGAATAACTTGCACCCTGAGGAGGAACAAACCTCCAAGCAAAACTGACTGGAGTGTAGTCCACACAAACAGACAGAGGAGAGAAATGATTCTCAGCTGACGGGATCTCAGCGTTATCCCATGCTGGAACAAAAATGTGTCATGGTGGGGACCCGATCCACACCACTAAAGGATAAAAAGGTGATTCTCAGCCGACAAAATTTAAGCATCGATCCTGGGATGGAACCAAAACAAGTCATAGCGGGGACCCGATCCACATTGCTAAAGAATAAAGAGGGTGATTCTTAGCCGACGGGATACAAGCATAATCCTGGGTTGGAACCAAAGAGAGTCATGGAGGGGACCCAGTCCACATCGCCGAACATTTTACCATAAAAGGTAACTGTAGCGCTCCTATATAGTGCAACATCCACAGGATTGAAAATCCTCAAAGAAATGGAGGGGCTACAAGAAAGGCTAGAAAATAAGAAAGTACATTGTAGTGCATCGCCATCTAGTACTAGTCTCTTCCTCGATGGAAAATTAACACCGATACGAGCTGCTACAATGAAAGGAGTGCTGCATGCACAACTCCTCCTTTCAAAGGAGGACATATAGCAAACATCCAACAGGGATGTGGTCTGCACAACAGGGGGCAGTAGCAAAATGACTCACAATTTGAGGGCCAATGGTACCTCCTAAACTGGAATTGGGATAGGTATAGAAACCTGAAGCAGAACATGCTACTGAAGTTGCAGCAACCTATTCTTAGTCCTCCTGGCCTTCCTGCCTAATCAGGGGATAGGTGGATCCTCAAGGGAACCGAAACAGAGAGAGAGAACCAGGACTGAAGTCACACCGGCGACAGCAGTTGTAGACCTACTGCTAGTAAAAGACTCACCTGCCTATGGCAAGGAGATCCATGAGAACACAGAGGTACAGGTATAGAAAAGACCGTTCGGTGCTGCGGCGCATCTCTATCGAGTGTCAGTATCTTTTTGCAAAAGAAGCGGATGCGACACAAGCCACTGTAGCAAAAACAACTCTATATGCATAACTCCCCTTTTGAGGAGGAGGGCACAGAGCAAATGCCTCATAATGGTGTAGAAACAGCTCGATATTCACGTCTCCCCTTTTAAGGGCGAGGGCACAGAGCAAACACCTCAAAGGGCATAGGATCACATAAGGTAATCCCACAAAAGTGCTCAAAGGAACTGAAAGACATGACACCTTCAGAAGCACAAAAAAAAAAGCTCTGGGAGAAGGGAAAGGGTTACCCCAGCGGTAGCTATTGTATCCATCTTCCTACCCTTCCGCGTCGCGGGGCAAAAAGGGAAAACGATCAAAAATAGGGAAAGATGAAGAAAACCAATCATAAAGTACAATGACATCGATGCATGCGATAATGCAGCGATCAAAGTGTCGAGGGTGAGAAAGGGATAGAATGCATCGAGCTGCTACCCCTAANGGTAGCGGTGACAACACAAACTGCAAGGTGAGAATAACTTGCACCCTGAGGAGGAACAAACCTCCAAGCAAACCTGACTGGAGTGTAGTCCACACAAATAGACAGAGGAGAGAAATGATTCTCAACTGACGGGATCTCAACGTTATCCCATGCTGGAACAAAAATGTGTCATGGCGGGGACCCGATCCACACCACTAAAGGATAAAAAGGTGATTCTCAGCCGACAAAATTTAAGCATCGATCCTGGGATGGAACCAAAACAAGTCGTAGAGGGGACCCGATCCACATCGCTAAAGAATAAATAGGGTGATTCTTAGCCGACGGGATACAAGCATAATCCTGGGTTGGAACCAAAGAGAGTCATGGCGGGGACCCAGTCCACATCGCCCAACATTGTACCATAAAAGGTAACTGTAGCGCTCCTATATAGTGCAACATCCACAGGATTGAAAATCCTTAATGAAATGGAGGGGCTACAAGAAAGGCTAGAAAATAAGAAAGTACATTGTAGTGCATCGCCATCTAGTACTAGTCTCTTCCTCGATGGAAAATTAGCACCGATACGAGCTGCTACAATGAAAGGAGTGCTACATGCACAACTCCTCCTTTCGAAGGAGGACATATAGCAAACATCCAACAGGGATGTGTTCTGCACAACAGGGGCAGTAGCAAAATGACTCACAATTTGAGGGCCAATGGTACCTCCTAAACTAGAATTGGGACAGGTATAGAAACCTGAAGCAGAACATGCTACTGAAGTTGCAGCAACCTATTCTTAGTCCTCCTGGCCTTCCTGCCTAATCAGGGGATAGGTAGATCCTCAAGGGAACCAAAACAGAGAGAGAGAACCAGGACTGAAGTCACACCGGCGACAACAGTTGTAGACCTACTGCTAGTAAAAGACTCACCTGCCTATGGCAAGAAGATCCATGAGAACACAGAGGTACAGGTATAGAAAAGACCGTCCGGTGCTGCGGCGCATCTCTATCGAGTGTCAATATCTTTTTCCAAAAGAAGAGGATGCGACACAAGCCACTGTAGCAAAAACAACTCTATATGCATATCTCCCCTTTTGAGGAGGAGGGCACAGAGCAAATGCCTCATAATGGTGTAGAAACATCTCGATATTCACGTCTCCCCTTTTAAGGGGGAGGGCACAGAGCAAACACCTCAAAGGGCATAGGATCACATAAGGTAATCCCACAAAAGTGCTCAAAGGAACTGAAAGACATGACACCTTCAGAAGCACAAAAAAAAAGCTCTGGGAGAAGGGAAAGGGTTACCCCAGCGGTAGCTATCGTATCCATCTTCCTACCCTTCCGCGTCGCGGGGCAAAAAGGGAAAACGATCAAAAATAGGGAAAGGTGAAGAAAACCAATCATAAAGTACAATGACATTGATGCATGCGATAATGTAGCGACCGAAGTGTCGAGGGTGAGAAAGGGACAGAATGCATCGAGCTGCTACCCCTAGCAACTGGCACATGGACTGAAAACCAAGGTCTCATAAAAAGGCTCAATTGTGACTCGAAGGAAGAAAATAAGGTCATGATAATATTAGCAAAACTCCTAGTACAGAGAGAGGCTATAACCCTAGAAGCAAAACTCCAAGTATGGAGAGAGAGACTCATCCCCAGCACAGTCGCCATTCTGTTTTCATTCATTTTTCACTCTTTTATTTTAAAAGGAGTCGCCAGTCTGTATATCATTGTATACTTCCCANGTCAAATGTTAGTGCTTAAGCTTGAGGATAAATAATATTTTAAGTTTGAGGGATTTGGTACACCTAAAATATATAGTATTCTTAGACACATTTTTATACCTATTTTTGAGATATTGCACTTTAATGAAAGATATATTTATGTTTTTCTTTTAGGTACAAGTAAAAAGATGAAAAATGCTTAAAGGAGTGAAAAATGATCAAATTTGGAGCAAAAGGTAAAAATTATGCTAAAGTGTTTTGGCGCCTAAGCGCCAGATCCGACGCTTAAGCGCCGGTTAAACAGAGAAGACCGCGTTTAAGCGCCAGAGGCAGTTATTTGACAGTTTTCTTCATTTGGTCAAATTTTGAAGAGGTATTTGAGGCACCTATTGGCTTAAGAAGGTGGTTATGACCACTAAGAATGAAAAAATGTTTAAAAGACTTGTGGAAGGAGGCATCCTTTGGAGGATTCATCGAATGTGGACACATTTTGAAGAGTTCCAAGGCACCTTTTAGAGATTTATAAAAGAAGGAAGTTGAGACATTGGAAGTGGGTGTTTGAAAGTTCTTAAAAGAGTTAGAAGAAGGAGTTCTAAGGAGTTTGGAGAGATTTTCAGGCACCACAAAAAGTTACTTTATCCTTTTTATTTTTAGTTTATTTTGAGAGTGTTGTAAAAGGGAGAGATTCAAAGGAACTTCAAGAGTTTGGTGGAGGATTTGAGATAAGTTTTTATCTTTTGTTTTGAACTACTTTTGGTTTTAATCGAGACTTCTTGTTGGTTTGACAATGATTTCTACTTTTAAACTAAAGTGTGGTTTTGTTTTCTCCATGGATTTTGAATAGTTTTCTTTATATTTCTCCTTAACATGATAAGTAATTAAAGTTTGGATGGAAGAGTATTGATCTTTAATGTTGGAAGAAGTTGTGATGATTTAAATCCATGAACTACATTTACTTCTTGATTTGGTCTATCCAGATGTTAAAATTTGTTGTGAGAACATGTAAGAACCAGACATTTACTTCTTGATTTGACAATGTTGGAAGAAGTTGTGATGATTTAAATCCATGCACTTCATTTGCTTCTTGATTTGGTCATTCCAGATGTTAAAATTTGTTGTGAGAACATGTAAGAACCGGGCTGGTATTGTTTTACTTCTTGATTTGGCCAATCCAGATGTTAAAATTTGTTGTGAGAACATGTAAGAACCAGACTGGTATTGTCTCAGTCAACAACTGATTTGGCCAATCCAGATGTTAAAATTTGTTGTGAGAACATGTAAGAACCGGGCTGGTATTTTTTGGCCAATCCTAAATGTTAAAATTTGTTGTGAGAACATGTAAGAACCGGGCTGGTATTGTCTTTCGGGGCCAATCCAGATGTTAAAATTTGTTGTGAGAACATGTAAGAACCGGGCTGGTATTGTCTCAATCAATAATTGTGGAAGTTGTGGAGAGTATTGATCTTTAATGTTCGAAGAAGTTGTGATGATTTAAATCCATGCACTTCATTTACTTCTTGGTTTGACAATGTTGGAAGAAGTTGTGATGATTTAAATCCATGCACTTCATTTGCTTCTTGATTTGGTCATTCCAGATGTTAAAATTTGTTGTGAGAACATGTAAGAACCGGGCTGGTATTGTTTTACTTCTTGATTTGGCCAATCCAGATGTTAAAATTTGTTGTGAGAACATGTAAGAACCAGACTGGTATTGTCTCAGTCAACAACTTACTTCTTGATTTGTGGAAGTTGTGGAGAGTATTGATCTTTAATGTTCGAAGAAGTTGTGATGATTTAAATCCATGCACTTCATTTACTTCTTGGTTTGACAATGTTGGAAGAAGTTGTGATGATTTAAATCCATGCACTTCATTTGCTTCTTGATTTGGTCATTCCTAAATGTTAAAATTTGTTGTGAGAACATGTAAGAACCGGGCTGGTATTGTCTTAGTCAACAATTAATGTTAAAATTTGTTGTGAGAACATGTAAGAACCGGGTTGGTATTGTCTCAGTCAACAATTGAAAAAAATCACATGAGGTTGTATGAATGAGAATGTAATTAATATGATTTAGTGCAAATAAATAGGAAAATAATTATTGAAGGGTATAGAGTTAAAGGACTTTAAAGTTACAAATTAGAGCCCCCAACTTGTTTTATTGTTATAAGTTCTGATAAGAGATGTTAGCCCCTAGGTGGAGGGAATCGAGGGAACTCTAGAGTGAGAACTGATATCTTCCCTACCTATCATGTCTTCAGAACTATTTAAACTTTAAATTAGTCAAAGTTTTTTATAACATCTCTAGTAAGGGTAAAGAATATAATTGCTCCTATTTGACACAACATAATTTGCATACTTCCACAACAGAATTCCTATATTTATTACTGATTCGTGATAAGGAGAAAAATNAGAAGTTGTGATGATTTAAATCCATGAACTTCATTTACTTCTTGATTTGGCCTATCCAGATGTTAAAATTTTGTTGTGAGAACATGTAAGAACCGGGTTGGTATTGTCTCAGTCAACAATTGAAAAAAATCACATGAGGTTGTATGAATGAGAATGTAATTAATATGATTTAGTGCAAATAAATAGGAAAATAATTATTGAAGGGTATAGAGTTAAAGGACTTTAAAGTTACAAATTAAAGCCCCCAACTTGTTTTATTGTTATAGGTTCTGATACGAGATATTAGCCCCTAGGTGGAGGGAATCGAGGGAACTCTAGAGTGAGAACTGATATCTTCCCTACCTAGCATGTCTTCAGAACTATTCAAACTTTAAATTAGTCAAAGTTTTTTATAACATCTCTAGTAAGGGTACAGAATATAATTGCTCCTATTTGTCACAACATAATTTGCATACTTCCACAACAGAATTCCAATATTTATTACTGATTCATGATAAGGAGAAAAAAATTATTCAAATTTAATGCTTTTCTCGTACATAAACTCAAGTTATCTTTTTAAACTGTTATTGTTTTATAAGAAAATATTAAAAATACAAAAAAAAAATTGAATTTTAATACTATGAAAATATTTTAGTTTAAGTAATTGTCTTTTTAAAATGGAAAGTTTGTTGTTCAAAAGTGCATATTATGTATTTTCNAAATATTTTAGTTTAAGTAATTGTCTTTTTAAAATGGAAAGTTTGTTGTTCAAAAGTGCATATTATGTATTTCCCCGTGGGTCGATATTTAGGTCTTAATAAAAAAGTCTTATATTACTTGATAACGATATGTATACTTACGTAGTATCCCAATATATATAAATTAAAAAGTTGAATTCTTATTTTCTTCAGGATCAAGTTTTTGGTACTGTTGCATATAAGCAGTTTCGAGATTATCTACCTCTGCCTTGCTTAACACAATTCAAATTTAAAACATCTACTCTCCTAATTGGATCATCAGATGGTCGACATTTAATTTGACCAAACCATCTAAAACAACTTTCTCTAATTTTGTCTGTCATAGGAGCTACACCAACCCTTTCACAAATATATTCATTTCTCTATATTGTCTCTAAGTGTAAAGCCACTCATCCACCTAATCATTCTCATCTCGGCAACACTTAAACTTATTATCTCTAAGGTGTAAAGCCACTCATCCACCTAATCATTCTCATCTCGGCAACACTTAACTTATTACTCTAAGTGTAAAGCCACTCATCCACCTAATCATTCTCATCTCGGCAACACTTAACTTATTATGCTTCTCTTTTAAAGGCCAACATTCAGCGCCATAGAGCATTACAGGTCTCACCATCATCTTATAAAATTTTCCTTTTAGTCTAAGCGGTACGTTTAGAGCATTGCAGGTCTCACCACCGTCTTATAAAATTTTCCTTTCAGTCTTAGCGGTACTTTCGAATCAACACAAAAGGCCCGAAGCATTCCTCCACTTCAACCAACCAACTTGAATTCTACTATTAACATCTCTCCCCACCGTCTTATAAAATTTTCCTTTCAGTCTAAGCGGTACTTTTCTATCACATAAAAGACTCACCAACATTTTATAAAATTTTTCTTTCAGTCTAAGCGATATTTTTTTTATCACACAATAGGCCCCAAAACACTTCAACCAACCAACTTGAATTCTACTATTAACATCCCCATCTATATCACCATTGCTTTGAACAACGGACCCAAAATATCTAAATCGTTCAAACATTTTAGTAATTTTATCACCCAAAGTCACACTTCTGTCACTAGAACTATTACTACTAAAATTACATTCCAAGTATTTAGTTTTACTTCTATTTAAACGAAGGCCTTTAGACTCCAAAGTAGACCTCCATATTTCAAGTTTTTCCTGGGCTTTTTCTCTTGTTTTATCCAAGATAAGAACATCATCAGCAAAAAGCATACACCAAAGTACATCCTCCTGTAGATGTCTAATAAGACCATCTAAAACTAAAGCAAAAAGATATGGGCTTAAAGCCGATCCCTGATGTAATCCAACAGAAATAGGAAAATATTTGGTCAATCCTTCTTTCAGTTTAAACACAAGTAACATCTCTAGTATACAAATCTTTAATGGTTTGGGTATAAGTCATATCAACACCTTTCTTCTCAAGAACTCTCCAAAGGATATCTCTTGAAACCTTATCGTAAGCTTTTTCTAAATCAGTAAAAATCAAATGTAAATTCTCCTTATTAACTCTAATCGTCCTCCATCAAAGCTCTAATGTATAGCTTCCATAGTAGACCTGCCGGGCATAAATCCAAATTGATTATGAGAAATTTTTATGTGTATAGCTTCCATAGTAGACCTGCCCGACATAAATCCAAATTGATTATGAGAAATTTTTGTAATGTGTCTTAACCTATATTCAGNCTCCATCTATATCACCATTGCTTTGAACAACGGACCCAAAATATCTAAATCGTTCAAACATTTTAGTAATTTGATCACCCAAAGTCACACTTCTGTCAGTAGAACTATTACTACTAAAATTACATTCCAAGTATTTAGTTTTAGTTCTATTTAAACGAAGGCCTTTAGACTCCAAAGTAGATCTCCATATTTCAAGTTTTTCCTGGGCTTTTTCTCTTGTTTTATCCAAGATAAGAACATCATCAGCAAAAAGCATACACCAAAGTACATCCTCCTGTAGATGTCTAATAAGACCATCTAAAACTAAAGCAAAAAGATATGGGCTTAAAGCCGATCCCTGATGTAATCCAACAGAAATAGGAAAATATTTGGTCAATCCTTCTTTCAGTTTGAATACAAGTAACATCTCTAGTATACATATCTTTAATGGTTTGGGNATTTTTCTTGGATTATCGTGAACTTAGGGCAATAGGTACTCAAAGGAAGGTTATTCCATGTGGGAACAATCTATATGCTTCAAAGCTCGCGCTAAGCCACGGGCAGAGAGTGAGTCTCTCACATCCCAATGTCTAAATCACTAAACTTTACTTCCAAAAGCATAAAATATCTTCTTAATGTCATATTTTTTTCTTAAATTTTCACCATTAATAGTGATTTTTGGATAAATCCCAAATGTACTCAAAATATCTTGTGAAAATTTAAAAATTCTTACATAGAAGTGAAGCTCTCACCTTAAGATGATGAAATCTAGCAAATTTGGCTTAATTCCACCAAGAAATCTTCACTTTTGAGAAGCCTTATGTCCCAAAATTGTAACTTATTGAGGAAGAAGGTGACGGTAGGAACAGAAATGGCATTTTTTCGTTTAAATTTTCACTTTTAATCATTCGCAAACAAGTTTAACTGAATTGGTGCTTAAGTGTGACTGGTTTGGCGTTTAGAAGCCTACCTCTCTGGAA